>QLOH01000489.1:600000-809159 GCA_026901365.1 Sesbania bispinosa
AATCCTCTTCAAGAGGGAAGGGATGAGGAGGACACGACTAGGGACAAGGACAACAAAGCACTTAGAGGGCTTGGGGGACCTATGACACGAGAAGAGCTGGGAAAGCAAAAGAGACTTTACAACAAGTGGTAGCAACAGTTCTTGAGGCTGCACCTAATGTGAAGGACATGGAAACAAAATTAATTAAGTGCATGATCATCATTGAAGATCCATGAGCTAGAGGATGTGAGGAAACTAAAGTCAAAGAAAACCGCAAGTAGCCTGTGGATTTTTTCGTGCCTGTGGAAACGCTGCAGAGTGAAGAAATCGAAGTTAAAAAGAATCGCGGGCAGCCTGTGGATTTTTCCGTGCCCGTGGAAACGCTGCAGAGTGAGGAAATCATAGTCAAAGAGAACCGCGGGTAGGCTGTGGGTTTTCCCGTGCTTGTGGAAACATTATTTTTTCAGCTGTATCTTTATTTTACGTTGCCAAACCTCTATATGTATACGTTTTTTTTGTTATTTGGGATCAGACTTGCATTTTGATAAAACCTGTGTTTGTGAGTGTGAATCTCCTAGGTTCTTGGCTGAACCATCTTTGAGACTTATCAAGGGTTTTCCATCCCCCTTGTGGCGTTTTTGTGGCTTATCTTCCTCCTTGAAAGTGGCGCCACCCATCACTACCATCACCTTCACCAATTTTTATTTTTACAACTTCCATTTATTATCACCTAAACAGCCATACGAAATTAATTCTTGCTGCTGTTTGCGCGTAGAAATTAACATCAATCAGTCCTAGAAGATCCGTTCTTAATTTATGGCAAGTGGATTCACATCATTTGGTATCAAAGCTAGCTGCTAGGGCTAGTTTTTGAAGCTGTTTGGAAGGCTTGGAGGGTCTGCTCAGTCGCAACAATTTCTGGTTGTTTGAGACGAAATTACAAAAAAAAAAATCCTTTCTTCCGAAACTTATCAATTGTGAGGATTAAACCCACAACCTGCATGATACCAAGAAGAAGCATTACTGTTATGCTAAGTTTGTTTCTTGAAATATATATGTAGTGCAAAATATTATGTAAATAGTGAAAAAATAACAAGAAATTAGCGTAGGCCAGGCCGACACTAACTTTATGAAGGCCGGCCGTAAAAAGATTTTACCATTAGCGTCGGCCAGGCCGGTGCTAAATTTAAAAATTAAAAAAAAGTTTATTTTACCATTAGCATCAGCTAGGTCAACGCTATTTAATAAAGTTAGCGTCAGACCAATGCTACATAAAAATAATTCAATTGTGATGCCTTTTAGCATCTGTTTGATCGACGCTACTAGCGATGGTGTCGTGGCCGACGCTACTTATTCGCATCTAAATCGTTGATTTGTTGTAGTGTATATTTATCATTTTTATTAATAAAAATAAGAAATAAGTTATTAATTATATATTTTTGCAACGTTATAGTGTTATACACTTATATAGGATGCCCCGGAAATTACTCAACAAATTAAAGCAGAAACTGTGTTAATTTTAAATAGGAAGGCAGGCATGGTGCACTGCATGGTTTGGAGTTATGGACCCTTTGGACACATAGAGAAATGTATTATTTTTAGAGATGATATTGTATATATGTTGTGAGTATGTATTAGATTTGCATTGATATAGTTGAGGTCCTGATTTGGTTAAAGCTAAGATGAATTACTTCATTTTTTGATCGAATAGAAAAAGGAGCCATGTATGTGTTTTTTAACTTTAAAAGCTATGTAATTTTTCAAAATTAATGAAAAACTCCTAAAATTGTAAAACTTTGGTGAAAAAAGTTTAAATAAGAATTCAGTTCCAATTAATTGTGAACAAATTTTATATAAACCTTTATCTGATGATTTTAGAGTTTTATAAAAAAATTAAGAGATCCATCTTCATGCTCAATCTCATCTATTATTATATGTATCTCAATCTCCCCGTATAAAACTAACTTAAACACATAAATAAAAGAAAATTCATCATTTAACTCCAACTAATAACTAAAACAATTTCAAGAAGAGTACCAGTTGTCTGGTAACTTACTAACTAACTAGAAGAAGAAGACCGTTAGTTTGTTATTCGGTAAGCTCTATTGTATATGTGTGCTCGCGCCACCATATATATAATTTCTAATATCACATTCATGGCTTTGCATCTTCTAATATCATATTGATAGCTTCCCCTCCAAGAAAACATTATGTGCTCATGTTGAAAGTGAGAAACCGCAATGGATCCACAAGTTCCCGCTGCTCCTCCGCCACAAGAAGAACATCCTGCACCGGAGGAGGAGGAGGAGGAGGAGGATCCTCCACCGGAGGAAGCACCCCGTTCTTCAACGTCGGAGTTAGAAATAGTGATAGTGACACATCCTGCACCGGAGGAGGAGGAGGAGGAGGAGGCACCCCGTTCTTCAACGTCGGAAACACAGCTTGCACCGGAAGCTCCTCAACAAGAACAACCACCATCACCACCGGGCTCTACTCCGCAGGGCGGAATAGAAGTAGCGACAGTGACACATCCTTCTACGTCGGAAACACATCCTGCACCGGAACAACCACCACCACCGCGTTCTCCACTGGAGGAAACAGCGCGTTCTTCAACGTCGGAAACACAGCTTGCGCCGGAATCTCCTCAGCAAGAACAACCAACACCACCACCAGGATCTACTCCGCAGGGCGGAATAGAAACAGTGACAGTGACACATCCTCCTACGTCGGAAACGCATCCTGCACCGGAACAACGACCACCACCGCCGCGCTCTCCACCGGAGGAAACAGCGTGTTCTTCAACGTCGGAAACACAGCTTGCACCGGAATCTCCTCAACAAGAACAACCACCACCACCACTGCGCTCTACTCCGGAGGGCGAAATAGAAATAGTGACAATGACACATCCTTCTACGTCGGAAACACATCCTTCTACGTCGGAAACACATCCTGCACCGGAACAACCACCACCACCACCACCGCGCTTTCCAAGGGTGCGGAATATGGAGCCAGCAGAAGACGAGTATCCTTGGGAAGCCTATGTTTCAGTGCTGCTACCCATCACCGTAGGGTGTCTGGTAACCCTCTCTGTCATCATCTGGTTTCCTTTTACGATTCCTCTGTTCTTGTTCTTTCTTTCTCATTGAGGAAGCGTGATGCGAGTTGTATATATGTTTGACCCGTATGTTTGATCCGTAATAAGTAATAATTAAGATCAAATCAATCAAATATGATAATTTAGGGGCACATACAAATGCATAATATGCCTTGCATTCTCATTAGTCATTACGATGGGGAAAGGGGAAACTTAATTATGACTTTTTCAATTTTTTATATCTATCGAGTTTCTGGCCTGTTTTCAGAAATAACTCTTATTTACTGTTTGGCAAGAGCTTTTGAAGGACTTTATTGAAAACAAGTTTATATTAAATAATTAAAATAGCTTAAAAATCCTACCTTTGTATTAAAATCTCTCATCTCTCTGGTTATTTGAACCAAACAGAGACTTAATGGCATTTACTAATTTACTAATTGCTTACAGATTGTGGCGGGAACTTTATGGGGCATGTTCCACAAACGCCCATGATCACTGGTATTGATTTTTCAATTTCAAGTATAATAAGAGAAGCAGCACCAAACGAGTTGAGTCACACCCATACCCCTGAATTTCTTTACCCTCAGGCCATCGCTTATGATACAAAAAATTCTTTGGGGACAAGGTCTTCCCCTTCTCTCACACTATTTAGTATTTAATGTCAACGTCTTTTTGTCTTTCTGTATTGGCTTAATGTTGTCGTTTTCTTTTTTTAATGCAGGTTCTAGACATGATTTTGAATAAAAAAACTACTTGGAAACTTCCTTCTACAACTGTCTAGCTAGACGGGTTGCTTTAAAGTTGATAGCAGATGTTTGAATTCTTTGCCTTGTTCTAGTGTAGCATTCTAGAGTGTAGTGGGAGTTACATCCAGTTAGTTGCTTTTTACATAAACATCCTTTTATTTTTTCTTTTCATGAGAAGGGCAGTGTAGATAACAAGTGGTCCCTTCTGATAAGGTAGTCAGTTGTTTACCACCAAGGCCCTATTTCATTATGGAGGGCGGTCATATCACATTGTTCATAAATAAGACCTTGGTATATTTTGTTCTCAAAATGAGCTGATATGGTATCTACTCCTACAATTGCTATCAGGGTTTCTCAGTATTTTTTCTATTGTCAGATTAGGGAGAAAATTATAGAACTTTGAAACCTTTACTTGATTGGATGAAGGAAAAATTAAATCTTCTTAATACTAAAGCCAAAAAGAAGGGGTATTTTATGCTTACAAGTCAAACTCTAAGTTTTCATTTTCTTGATGATCCCCCTCTATTTCCAATGCCGCTGGATCCATTTCTAATTCTCAGACTAAACCATAATAACTTCGATATATTTATATTTTTTAATATAATGTGAAGTGCACTCTATAGAAATGTATCTTCCAATAGTCTTTGCCTTGGACTTGGTTGAAAGACCTTGGGCAGCAAACCTCCAAAGCATCAATTTGGTCTCATGTGAAATGTTTTATTTCATAAACTTTTCCAGAAGGTTATCCCTTTTGAATAAATGATCCATCACTAATGATATGATATGCTTCATTCATTGAAAATTTTCCAGCATATGTGCATCCTCTTCAATCAATTTTCCAATTAGAAGTTCCACCGTGAAATAGTGCACCAACTTTTGTGTTTTGTGTGGGATTAGAATGTCTTCCTTCAACATAAGGCTCTGCCATTCAAATCCATGGTTGACATAACTCTATGCATGAGATGTGACAAAAACAAAATTTGGCTAATTAATATATTATTATTAAAAGTATTAGATAAAGTCCAATTAATATATTATACAACAATTTGAGACAAACTAGAGTTCTCAAAGTGACAAATATTTTAAAACGAGGGGAGGATACAAAAAGAATCATATCATATGGCGCTCAGTTGCATTTGTCTGGTGCACTGATAGTATTTGCAAAAGTGGAGGGCAAGAAATCTAGAAGTAGTAGCCGGACAAGAAGTAGATTAAAGTCAACATCAATGATTGCAATATTGGACTGAGTATGAGACTAAGTGACTGCCAATCCACTCTCTCAATATGCATACAAACCGTTTAGGATTAGATTAGACTTTAGAGACATTTTATGTTACCCTTATAAAAGCCTTCTCAAGCAGCATGGTTAATTCTGCAAAAGAAAATAACTCAAAGTTTACCGATAGGTATAGAGTTTGTTTGGGTGGAACTTCTGCAGAAGTACTTTTAGATGGAAAAAATAGCATAATTCAAAGAGGTCAAATGCATTTAATTTCTCCGTAAGTTAAAATTAGTTACTTTTGAAAAAGTTAAATGGAAGAGCTTTTGGAGTAGGTGGTTTACAAAGATTAATTTTAACTTATGGAGAAATTAAATGCATTTGATTTCTTTGATTCATGCTATTTTTTTTACCTAAAAAGACTTCTATAAAAGTTCCACCCAAACATGCTCATAGACTTTGACTGCCACTTGGGAATGGCAAAGTTTGCAATCTCAGTCGCATTCTTCTCCTTGGTACTGTTGGCCCTAGCAAATGATTTACTTTGTTAAACATATTAACCTTGAAGAAGTTATGAACCTGACTTCACTTTATTATAGAGTAACATTTAACAAGTTATAAACTTGATTTAACTTGGTTATAAATTTTGTTTCACTTAGCTAGTTACAAATTGAAAGTTTATAAATTATAAATTTTAATTTACTTGGTCAAAATTTAAGCGTGAAGAAGTTATGAACGTGCACTTTGTTACAAATTAATTATTAACAAGTTTCACTCCACTTTATAAACTAAAGGTTTATAACTATAAGTTATAAACTGATTTACTTAGTTAAGAATTGGGTATGAAGTTACGAATTTGACTTCACTTAAGAAGTGTGACTAGCGCAACAACATGCAATAAAGACACCCACCACAAGTATAAGTAGGTGCAACAATTAACCGTTCAAATTCTATACTCCATCCCTTCTGATTCACTCCGTTAACACCACCGTTGTGTCAAACAAAAGACCTGAATACATTGTTAGATATGGTGTGTCCCGTGTAAGCTAGCTCAAACATCATAGATGTAAAGAAACCCCAGAAGAAGGTTCCTCGGTTGTGGCCGGAAGGTATATATTGAGTCTTCTACCCATTGCGAATAAAGCAACAGAAGTGATAATGGATTAAAGAAGAACAATAACATGGATCATCAGGTGAAAAAGGACTCGGGGCAGAGATTTTGGAGCTAACCGTATTCTGGATAGGCAAAAGGAAGCAACGGGGTACTTAATAAGGAAGTTGCAGGAAACAAAGTTGAAACAACAATCTGGAAATTAATTAAAATGTATCTTTACATGTATTTTTTTAAAATTTACCCAAATTTAATATTTCCTCTAATTTTTTTTAATAAAAAACATATGATTAAATCATGAAAACTAAGGAAAAACATTAAAATAAGATAATTTTAGTTGATTATATCATAAATTTAAATTGCATTCCAGAAATACCTACAACATTAAATATTGAACCAGCGGGAATTAAAAGCATCATACATATGCTTTTATGGGAAATGAGTGACTACCTTGTCACAAAAAATTAGTATAAAAGGAACTTAGCAGTAAGACAATTGAAAAAAATATTATGTTTTTTATATTTAAGAAAAAAAAATCACCTTTTTTTTTTATTTCTTATAAAAGGACTATTGGTAATATCAATAGAGGTGGAAACATGTAATACTGCTCTCCAGGAGCCTATGACCTAGTCTATAGGTCAAACCTATTTATTAAATAGATCAAGCTAGTCAAGACTTTTTCAAAAACCTATATATATATATATATAGAGCTATACAGGTCAAGTTTTTCAAGCCATTAAAAAAGTCTTTTAAGTCTATCTGACCAACCGATTTATCTACATATAAATAAAATATCAAGATATTTTTTATATAGCTAATATTATTATAAAGATTTTTATATATTATATTGTCTCATAATCATATACTTAGCTTATATAAATATATTAGTATGTTGTATTACATAAAAGATTTGGGCCTATAAGTCTATTCAAATACATGTTTATGACATATTCAAGTACCTTAATATAAAATGGGCTTTTAATAACAGACTTTTAGGTCATGTCAGACTTTTTAAATAGGTCAAATCAGGCCTTAAAATAAAGCCTATATCAAGTGAATAGAACAGGCTCAGGCTAAAACGCACCGTTTCATTAAGTTTAAAAAAAAAAAACAAAAGGGGTTAGCTTCTCATATACCAGAAACATAAACCCCAATCCCCATTTTTCCCTCTTCCTCTTCGTGCGACCTCCCCCCTCCGTCCCTCGTCTCCTTCGTTTTCTTCTTCTTCTTCACTTGGTGTTTCATTTTCCTCTCATTCCCCTACACCCATTGAAAGGTAATGAAACCCATAATTTCTACTCATTCCCCTTTTCCTTTCCGGAACTAAGTTTGTTAATTTTTGGGGTTAGGGATAGTGCTCTGAAGAAGGAGAAGAGTACCCACATCGTAAAGGTTGCTCGTTTCGGCTCTCTAAGGTAAACCCACAACTCGTAAATAGGCTATCGACATGTGTTAACTTTAGGTAGAATTATTTTTAGAGCTTTGGGCACTAGTTTTAGGGATTTTATGGTTACCCATAAATAGGTAGAGCTTCAAATAAATTACTAAATGTTGGAAATATTTGTTGGTGCTCAGATCTGTTGATTTCTACCTCGCATAATACTCCTGAAGTTGTTGGGAAGCAGTTTGACTTACTCTCTGTAGTAGTGAGTGGTTTAACGGTCATCGTGACCTATTTTAATATTTTTATAATTACTATTTTAATTGATCTTGTTCTATTTTAATGTTGTTTATTTAATAAATTTGGGAAACATACGCTTTTATTAATTTTATTCTCTATAAAATTTATTTCAAAGGTTGAGAGCTTTATACATTTAAATTGATTATGTTTGATGAAATTGGAGATTTAATTTTGAAAGAGACTTTGAGAAAATAGAATAATTTTGGTATTTATATTATTGGGATCCATGTTAGAACCCCGTATGTTGTTAGCGGACGATAACGGCCTAGGTGCACCTAGTTGTATGATTCCGGGAGGAGAGGGCTATTTGTTAGATGGAGCCGCCACTCTGTAGAGAGGGCTATCAACGAGATGGAGCCGCCCCCGATGATATGATATGATGGATATGGTATGCTATGATATGACATTGAGACATGATATGATTCCGGGAGGAGAGGGCTATCCGTTAGATGGAGTCGCCCCAAGAGAGAGGCCACTCTTGGAGGAGAGGGCTATCAGCGAGATGTAGCTTCCCCCGATGATATTGAGATATGGACATGGTTCTGGAGAGGAGAGGGCTATCCGCTAGATGGAGCCACCCCATGGGAAAGGCCACCCTTCGGAGGAGAGGGCTGTCAGCGAGATGGAGCCGCCTCTCGGTTCTATCATGAGTGATCCCTGTTGTACTTACATTTCATATGATTTGTGTTTTACTCAGTTAATTTCATTTCTGATTTACTTATTAAATTTATACATGATAATTTATATTGTTTTGGAAATGAAAAAACTTATCTCTTGGATATTGGAAACAAGTTATTTTAGATTGTGGGAATTATCAAACTCATGTGTTTAGCAAGTTTTATGTTGAGAAATAAATTTTATACTGTCAATTGTTTCTATCGAACAACTCGTGCGTTGGTATGTTTCCCTTCTAGTTCATGGTGGTTGTTAGGCCCTCACTAAGTCTTTGTGACTTACCCTTTTCTATTTTTCATCCAGATTCCCAGGCAGCTGAGTAGCAGGCTGCTGGCAGAGATTCATTTGTTTCAGCTCTCTTGACATTTCATTTTAGGTAGGCCTCCTTTGTGCTGGTGGCCATTTGATGTTATTTTGGAATTATGTATATTCTGCAGCTATAGGGAGTTTAGCTCTTTGTTTATGTTGGGATGTATATATTTGATGTTGATTGGATAAATATTATGTGTTGGAAACTCTGGTTGATGGTAATTGCTGATAACATGATTTTCTGTAAATTTCGGGATGTCCAAAATATAGGGGAGACTCTGTCAAAATTTCTGTAAAATCCTGAAAATATGTTTATCTTGGAAAATCATTTGTCAAGTATTGTACTGTTGTTTTAGGCTTGCCAGGCTAAGGATATTAGCCTGTGCGCCGGTCACGGCCTTGGATTTGGGTCGTGACACAGGCCATAGATTTAATATGCAGGTCAGACTCAAAACCTCGAAAAACCTAGTTCAGCTCGACCTATTTCCATATCCCTAAGTATCAATTAATAAAGGACTTTGGTGCAAAACGCTCAAGGACTGAATGGAAATTATAACATTTACCCAATATAGGTAACCGGTAAAACATCTTAATCGTCCATCATTTTAGTACCAAATCTAATGGTTAAAATAGAATGAAGCACTAATATATATACATCACCCAATTATTAGACTCAATAAATTTTTATACATGCAATTGATTGTTGCACATCACAATGAAGTGATAGATTTGATATGTGACATTATTATGTGTTAAGAAGAGGGAGGTAAAGAGAAATAAAATTTGTTAAACGAGTGTTATAAATTTGGGTGTTTATACTCTACCCATGTACCACTGCCAAAGGTTTAAGAGGCGAGTTCAGTAATCGCGCCTTAGCTAAATTACCTTTTACAGCCATCAAATGGCATATTATCCAAAAAAAATGAATGCATATTAAAAATTAGGCTAAAATTATCTTTCATAATTTACCATGTGAAAGGGAAGGTCGATTTATCAAATTATATATGTTTTTTCCTACATACACTCAACAATCCGCTAATGCATAATGGCAGATTGAATACCAACCAAACAATGGTTGATCGTAGTGGAAATGGATTGTGACCCCAAGCGGACTTTACCTGCAATATCATGAGTTCGAATCGTAGAGTCGTCACTGTTGGGAGAACTTTATCTAATGATGTGAATCCAAGGGGGTGGATTCAATGTTGCGGATCTATCTAGGTTTAGATGAAAGCAAGTTAACAAAAATGGGGAATCTGTTAAAAGAGAAAATGGAAAGGTTGAAGACTGGTTTGATGAAGGGGATAGATGATGCTACTTCCAAGGATGGAAGATATATAAGTCAAGCGACGCCACAAGGGAGGTTATTTAGCCTTGATAAGTCCACGTGATGAATCCCACAAGGAAGATGATTCCTTGATAAGTTCTACGAGAAATAATTCTCAAAAGGGACAAACCCAATTCTGATTTTTACTAATTCAATCATTTTTTTCGAAATACAATCAACCCCTATTTATGCCTATTAAAAGAAACGTTATAGGATTGAAAAGCCAATAGTCGACGAGGTTATGGAATTCCTTAACGTCTAGCCGGTTGGATTAAGAGACTGGCTGACTAAATTAGAACCGAGCCTGCAGGCCGGCTGATGCTGGTCGGATGGCCGATTAATATAGAATTGGCAGGATATGAATTTTGATTGGCCGACTGAAAGGAAGATGTTGGTCGAATGGAATTACAGAATGGGTCAGCTAGGTGTATATATGGTCGGTTGGCGTACGTTTGGCCAGTTAGAACTAACCCTTTTTGGATGGCCGACTGCTGGAATTTTGGAACAGAAATTTTACCCACCTGGATTCATACCATTCCCTCCTTCTTCAAAAAGATTCGTCCTCGAATCTTAGGCTTTATTTTCTTGCTAATTTTTTTTACTAATAACTTAAAATAAACAATCCCAAGCTTCTGGGTCAAACACAATTTGTCCAAATTCTTTTTTATCCTTTCTTCTTCATGCATCAAGGAAACTTGTTGTTTGTTTGGTTGATACCAAGTTCTAAGGTCAAAACCAATTTGTATGAATTCATGCATCAACCCCTTTTTGGTAATTCATGAAGCACCTCTTGTGGCAACACTCCCTCAACTTCCTGTAAGCTACAATTATTAACACTATACAACGCAAAAATGTTGAAACTCAAGCACACTTCTTTACTCAACAATGGAGCGCTTGGAACAATTTCAACATGCTCCTCATCAAGCTTGCTAATTCGTGGGATCTATTATCGTGCCCCTGTCCAATAAAAACATCAACATAAGTAGAAAAATCAGTAGCAACTAAATTTTTCTTGTTCTCTTTCTCTCTCTTCGTCTTCACGACTTTCTCTCTCTTCTCGTTTTTCTATTCTCTTTATTTCTTCTTTTTCTCTCCTCTATGTCTTTATTTTCTCCTTCAATTTACGTTGATCCTCACTGATTTGACTTGGTGTCCTAAAATTCAACTTAAGCTTATGTCCCTTATACTTCAAAGAAAGTGAGAGCCTATCAGGATTGAGCTTTTTGTCTCAAAGCCATGACCATCCTAAAAGAAAATGACATGATTCCATGGAAGCGATATCACATGTCACTTCATCCACGTATTTCCCGATAGTGAATCCAAACTTTGTTTGTTTAGGATGAAGATGTGTTGGTAAGTCGAGTTTCTCCACCATTATTTGGCTCACAATATTGTTGTAGCTTCCGTAATCGAATGCAATCAAACACACATGGCCTTCGATGGAACACCTCGTATAAAAAATATTCATCACCATTCCAAACCCAGAGCCGAAGCTCTGATAAATGATGTGAATCCAAGGGGGTGGATTCAATGTTGCAGATCTATCTAGGTTTGGATGAAAGTAAGTTAAAAAAATGAGGAATTTGTTAAAATAGAAAATGGAAAGGTTGAAGAATGGTTTGATGAAGGGGATAGATTATGCCACTTCCAAGGATGGAAGATAAGTCATGTGATGCCACAAGGATGGTGATTTACCCTTGATAAGTCCACGTGATGAACATCACAAGGAAGATGATTCCTTGATAAGTTCTACGAGAAATAATTCTCAAAAGGGACAAAACCCAATTCTGATTTTTACTACTACCTCCCGTCCTATTTATAAGAACCTTTTTGAGAGGTGCTCTTAGTCCTTTTTATAAGAACCTTTTCAAGTTGTCCATTGCATTAATTATTTTTTTGACAAACATACCCATTAGTGGAGATAGGTGAATAATTAACTAATGAGAGAGAATGACACATTGAAGTAATTAAGTGGAAAGAGAAAGATAATGAATCTCAATAAATTCAAGGGTAATTTTGTAAAGATGGTACATATTAATGACAAATTTATTGTGATAAACTAAATTAACCAACTTCCTCAATTCTTGTGAAGTAGTTAAAAGGTTCTTATAATTAGGACTGGAGGTAGTAATTCAATATTTTTTTCCAAATACAATCAACCCCTATTTATAACTAAGTGGCTGAAACTTAAACCTAACTTCTAAACATGAATTAAAGACCCACTAACATTAATGCTTATTAAAAGAAACGTTATAGAATTTAAAATCCAATAGTCGAAGAGGTTCCGGAATTCCTTAACGTCTAACCAGTTGGAATAAGAGACTGGACGATTAAATTAGAACGGGGCCGACTAGGTATGCAGGACGACTAATGCTGGTTGGATGGCCGATTGATATGGAATTGGTTGGATATGAATTTAAATTGGCCTGCTGGAATTATAGAATGGGCCGGCTAGGTGTACATGTGGTCGGATGGCGCACGTCTGGCCGGTTGGAATTAACCCTTTTTGGCTTGTCGACTATTGGAATTTTGGAACATAATTTTTACCCGACTGGATTCATATCATCTAACCACCACCCCTGACCTAAGGGTTAAACCCACAGCTATGCCTGTGGAGGATTCCCGGTCAAAGACAAAAAAAAGATTATAGAATATTAATGAACAATCATTAATTTTTTTACACTCAAATTTATATACTCATCTCTACATTCACCTTTTTTTTCTATCTTTTTTCATTTCTCATAACATCAATTATTAAATTTTATATTTTCTCTCTATTAGTTTCCTTTTTTTCTTTCTATCCATATGTTGTCAATACTTCCCACACTCAATAATTGAGTGAGAAAACAACATTTTCCATCAAGAAATACTAGCTAGTTGTCGGTAACTGGCTTGCAACAAAGGACTGATTTTTGGATCTTCAATTATATAATTTTTTTCTCAAATAGCATACTGTTTAAAAGATAACAATTTTTTTAAAGAAATTTCTAGTATAATTTTTTTATAATTTGAATATATAACTTAAATTACTATTTAAAGCGAGAATTAAATTTATTTTTGCATTAATATATTTATCATTTTTATTAATAAAAATTAGAAATAAGTTATTAATTATATATTTTTGCAACGCTATAGTGTTATATATAAGGTCTCCCAGAAACTCAACAAAAGCAAGGACCACTACAAGAAAATCGCAATTTAGCGATGGTCATAGGTCGTCGCTACACAAGGAAAAGCCGTCTCTACAGGCTACATAGCGACGGCGTAGAGACGACCACGTGGACGAGCAACCCCCCTGCTCGAACACCTTCTTGATTTGGGCCTCATCAGAAGGGTCCCAAGTAACTCGGCTCTGCAAAATAAAAATATGGTAAGTCCTATCAAATTGACATATCTTAAGAAAAAATTAAAGTGGATAGGGTTTTTAATTACCATGAACTCTTCCCACCACGTGTCTCTAACATCCTTCGGGGTGACCTCCCAAAGGTAGTGAGGACCCTGGAACTGTGAACGGATCATATGACCAATGGCTGCGATAGGTGGGTTGTTAGGCACCCACCTGCAAAATAAAATATTCAATATTAACAGTTAAAACAATTAAAGATTCAATATTAATATCAATTCTAAAGAAGAAAAAAATAAACAAACTCAACTCTTGCCAAATGGTCAGATAATAACCCAACCTTGAGCGTCTACCTCATAAGGTTGGCTTGAGCCGACACCCTGGAACCAAGCTAGCTCCCCATCAGACTCATGGTCAGCGTCCCTATCCAGCTCATCCTGAGCGTTGTCAGCGTCTAGGGGGCACAACATCCTCCTGTACTGGAGGCATCTGAACTAATCTCGGTGTCGGGATGAACCTCATGCCATCGAACTGGGGAGCAGATGGTGGAGGGGAGGAAGAAGGAGAAGTTTGGATGGCGGCCACCGGAGCTGCTGAAGTAGATGGATGCTTCGGCATCTGATCAGAGTGTGAGTGAGAGGGGTTGGCTCTCTCCCACATCGCGCGAGCTACCTGTGCACGTAGCTCGCCCGAAGGGATGGATTTCCCTCTTCTCAGTGGGATCTTCTCTCCACCCCTACCACGCATCCTAGGCACTAATGACTATAGACCTTATATAATAATTAAATAATTATATAAATTAAAAATTACTAATTACATATTACTAATATATTAATTAATAAAATAATTACAAATTACTAATTACTAATAAAACTAATTACTAATTACTATAGACATTATATAAAAAATAAATAATTATATAAATTAAAAAACTAATTACTAATTGCTAATAAATTAAATAATTACTAATAAATTAATAAAACAAATAAACTAATAATTACAAATAAATTAATTAAACTATTAATTACAAATAAAACCTAATTCCTATATCACATTAATAAATTAATAAAATAAATAAACCTTGTCGCGACTGGGGCCACGACGGGGTCGGCGAGCCCGTGAGAAAAAAATATAAAATGAATTTTGGGGGACGGCGACTGTGCGCAGTGGCAATGCAATCCGCGGAAAAACAGCCGCGAGCAGCAGCTCTCCGCGGGAGGGTCCGCCATTGACGGCGGCGCGGTGGTGGCCTCGTGGTGGTCGCGGCTGGTGCAGAGGAGTTCCCTTTCTTTCACTGGTTTTATCTTTCTTGAATTTTCTGATTCCACTTACTATTTTTAAGCAAGGTTTGGGATTTCATTTTATTCTTTCTCATGCTTAGACATAAAGAATGTATATGGACTGATAAAGACACTGTTTGATTTTAGATTGACCGTGCATCTCATCTTTATCTAATGTGCCATTTGTATTATGAATCTAAACATCTTATAAGAACACAAAAATGATTAACAGCAAGATGGAAATGCAAACAGGGAAGGCATCAAGGCACAATAAAATTTCAACCAAATTTAAAGTTTATAGAAATACCAACGGTTCTTTGACATGTTGTAGCTTGACTTCTTGGTCTTTCCATTTTTACTATTTCAATCTGCACTCAAGTCCAGAAACTTATGCCCTTAACTCTTTCTCTATTTATCATCCAGAATCAAAGTCCCCCCCTTTTCTATTTATTCTTTCTTAGTTTTTCTTCTCTGATTGAATTGAGATTCAAGTGTTGAAACTCAATCATTTTGCTGTATTTTTGGAAAATTTTCCTTTCCCCAAATCTCTCTGGATTTTTTCTCTCAGAATAGGTACCCGCATTCTGCTTGAACTTCCCCTTTTATAGGCAAATTTGATTGCCCTTTTTGGTGCAACTTGCACTTCCAGACTACTTTTCTCCATGTTGCTGTCGCCCAAAACACCAGGTGCCCTGCCATTTAGCTGCCCAGGACAGGGCAAGTTGCACAACTTGCAACTTGCTCTCCAATTTTCTTTTCCTTTCTTTTAATCATTTTTTTTAAAATGGGCTATGTTAGCCCAAAAGGTTTTTCTTCTTTTTTTTTGCTGGCAATAGGCCGAGTTAGCCCAATCACCCCTTTTTAACATAATCCAAGCTCACAAATAATGGGCCAAACTAGCTCAAGTGGAAAATTTGAAAGAGTTTGACAACTTTTTTTTTTGGTAAAATGTTTAATTAATCAATTAATTAATTAACTATCAATAATTAATTAACCAACTAATTAATTAATCCATTCCAATTTTATATTTTAACTCTTTTTTTTTAATTTTTGGATAACAGGAAAATCAAAGGATTAAAAACACAAGGAAAACAAAAACACCGGACAAAATTGGGTGCTGACAGCAGCCCCCTTTGCTTGTTCTTTCGAACTAAAAGAACAAGCAAAATAAAAGAAGCAACCAATTTTGTTTCGAATCAAACACGATCAGGAAAAATTGGAAGAAGGCCTAGAAAATCATAGGCGACTTGATGAATGTCTAAATCACAGGATATTTGAAAAGAAAAACCCTGAAAAATCGCAGGGAAATCTTAAAAACGGCCTGGAAAATCACTGACAAAATGATAAAAATCCTGGAAAATCACAAGATATTCAAAATAAAAATTCTAGCAAATCACAGGAAAGTTTAGAAAGGAGGCCCGAAAAATCACAGGCAAATGGATGAAAATCCTGGCAAACCACAGGATATTCGAAATGAAAATCCCGGTAAATCACATGATATAGAAAAGAGAACCCCGGAAAATCACAGGGTGATTAAAAGAGGCCCGGAAAATCACAGGCAACTAGATGAAAATCCTAGCAAATCACAGGATATTCGAAATGAAAATCCCGGTAAATCACAGGATATAGAAAAAAGAACCCCAGAAAATCACAGGGTGATTAAAAGAGGCCTAGAAAATCACAGGCAACTAAATGAAAATCCTGACAAATCACAGGATATTCTAAATGAAAATCCTGGTAAATCACAGGATATAGAAAAGAGAAAACCCTGGAAAATCACATGGTAAGTTTAGAAAATGCACCCCGAAAAATCACGGACGCGTTAATGGAAAAGTTGGAGGAAGAAAGGGAAAGGACCCAGAAAAGCATCAAGTCAACTTGATAAAAACTCCCGGAACCAACATTCGGAGAAAAGAAAAAGACCTGGAAAATCATCAGGTCAAATTGATAAAACTCTCGGAAACAACATCAAGAGAAAGGGAAAAGACCTGGAAAATCATCAGGTCAAATTGATAAAACTTCCGGAACCAACATCAGGAGAAAAGGAAAATACCTGAAAAATCACGGGCAATTTGATGAAATAGAATAGACTAGATGTCACAATGTCTGGCAGGCTTCACAATACCCTAAATGGACAAAAGGACAAGGCTTTCGATACCTACCGCCTGAAAATTGATAACTAGGAAACTCAAACAAAGATTAGAACAATGCCCAAAAGTTTGGTGAAAAATGTTTGCAAGAAATGGAGTTGGAAATTTTGACAACAATTTTGGATTTCAAAACTTGATTTTTCCATAAAAGCTTGACATGAATTTCAAATCAAATGTGAAAATCTCCGGGAGAAACAACATTCCAAAAAATGATACGAATTTTCTTTTCACCATTGAGCCAGAATACTCATCCAATTGCATATGGATAAAGGGTGGTATCATGGTGTAAGGGAAAAGCAAAGAATCTTTCCAAGGTATTTGAGGTCAATGGGAAGGAGCATGGGAAGGGCAAATAATTTTTCGTTGTGATGTGGAAGTAAGAGTGAAATATGGATCTAGCCCCCAAGTTAGGCATGAAAGCATGATTTCTCAAGGTAATGGAAACTTGCACATTGAGAAATAATGAGCCCCGAAGTTAAAATTTAGACATTGAACACGCTCAAATTCCTTCTGATGATTCTTGTTTCAAATGCTCAGTGAACAAAATTAACATTTGCTTCCATCAATAGAATGCCACAAGTGAATACTTCCTCCAAATATTTTTTGTATTTTTTCTTCTTTTTTCTTCTTTTTCTTTTTTTTCTTTCTTTTTTTTAGGAGTAAATTGTGCAAGCAAATGCACATTAATCAAGTTGCTTTGTCTCGAAACTAAAGAGTAAGAAAATAAAAGCAATCAATCTTTGATCAGGATGGACTTTATTAGGCTTGTAACGTGGCCAAAGGTTAAATGGTTATGAAAGAAAAGGATATTAAGGTCCAAAATGAGTGTTTAAGGGTTGATTGGGACGAAGGATCTGTTGCACAATGATACATTTTGAAATAGAAAATTCAATCAAAATAATGTTCTCAACATTCTCCCATTTTCACATCTTCCAAATTTTCAATCTTTCATTTCTTTCTTTTTTTTCATTCATTTTCATCTTTCTTTTTTATCTTCATTCTTTCATATTTTCAACTCTTCTCTCTTTTTTGAATGAGTAACTCGTGAAAATGGAATACAACTTGTACGAGTAATATCACGAATAATTTATGAGACTTGGATGAACACATTGTAGCAGTCCCCAGTTTGGAGATGATCCTTGTCCTAGGATTAATTGAAGAAAAATTCTTTTTTAGGCTCAAAGTGGGTAGCAAGGGATATTATTCAACCGTTGGATAAATAAACAAGGCCAAACTTCATTCCAAATCTTGATTGCTTATTTTCAAAAAGTTTAATTTAGAGACGAAGTCTCATGAAAGATGCATTTACTCATTTTTCACTCCTTTTCATCTTTTTATTATTATTTTTTTTCATTTTTTTCTTTCTTTTTTTCTTTTTTTTTGAAGGAAAGTGACACTTATTAGACAATGAGACAAGTTGAGTTCTTCATGTAAGCAAGATGTAGCCAAAATAGCATGGTCAAACTTTCTTTTGTTCTTCTTATCCTCCTTATCAAACCATCATCTTCATGAAAGGATCTTCAAAAAAGATTTGTATTCACAATGATACTTGAAAGGGCTTGATTAAGGGAAAGAACCGTCAAACGAGGGTACAGGGTAAGTGAATTTGACAAGTGGGTACGAAACCCCATGGTGACATTGAGAAGAGTGGTGGCATTATTTAGGCTTCTTGAAGTGTTATGACCCAATGGTGAGAATTTGAAGCTTACAAACAAATGTATTTGGGAAATGTTATTTTGAAACCTAAATATTTTCACTTTGCTTTGTCATTTTCAGTTTTCAATTTTGAAAGATGCAACAGGAGGATGCATGGAATCCAAGCTGAGGAGAAACAAGAAGTGAAAATCACAAATGGAAATATTTTTTTTTCATTTTTCTAATGCAAAAGAATGAGAAGAGATGGTTAAAATTTTGTACAAAGAAAAGTGGGGACAAAACATTTAAAGAATGAGGAGATGAATGCTCTTATTGTTCCTAAAAGGCGGGTCCTAGGCTTTGATAATTTCATGGTCAGACAAACCCCTATTTAGGTTGGAAGCTATAGTCAACTACCAGTGCACAGATTTAGGGACAAATCTAGACCTCTAGAAATTATGGTTCCCAGATTGCCCTTATCACATTGACAAGGACCCAGCTCATGAATCAGTCATACGTAGGGATAATCCCTCTCAATATAACAAATCCAGGATACCGGTAACAATCTGAGTGGTGAATCAACTAATGTCACGTGGGCATCAAGCCCCTCAAAACATTTGTTGAAACACCTCCTATGCCTTAGCTTGCACGAGCTCGGGTATAGAGCCAAAGTTGTGCGAGGAGACTAACAGTGAAGTTCCTGCTTAGAGCATAGAAACCTACAAAACCACCCCACCTGCAAGAGAGATAGATAACAAATATGTACACAAATAATAGTCTTCTAACCTAAGGTTGAAGCAAAATATTTACAACAGCAAAATATGTACAATGGAATTCACAAAGAGATATAAAAAGCAAGAGAAGGTATTTACAATAAGATATGCACAACAAAAGGAAAGAGGGTACAATAAGCATAAAAAGTTAACAATTTTGCACAATTAATTACTAGGCTTGACTCTTGAAGTCCCCAGTGGAGTCGCCAGCTGTCGCGACCGGGGCCACGACGGGGTCGGCGAGCCCGTGAGAAAAAAATATAAAATGAATTTTGGGAGACGGCGACTGCGCGCAGTGGCAGTGCAATCCACGGAAAAACAGCCGCGAGCAGCAGCTCTCCGCGGGAGGGTCCGCCATTGACGGCGGGACGGTGGTGGCCTCGTGGTGGTCGCGGCTGGTGCAGAGGAGTTCCCTCTCTTTCACTGGTTTTATCTTTCTTGAATTTTCTAATTCCACTTACTATTTTTAAGCAAGGTTTGGGATTTCATTTTATTCTTTCTCATGCTTTGACATAAAGAATGTATATGGACTGATAAAGACACTGTTTGATTTTAGATTGACTGTGCATCTCATCTTTATCTAATGTGCCATTTGTATTATGAATCTAAACATCTTATAGGAACACAAAAATGATTAACAGCAAGATGGAAATGCAAATAGGGAAGACATCAAGGCACAATAAAATTTCAACCAAATTTAAAATTTGTAGAAATACCAATGGTTCTTTGACATGTTGTAGCTTGACTTCTTGGTCTTTCCGTTTTTACTACTTCAATCTGCACTCAAGTCCAGAAACTTATGCCCTTAACTCTCTCTCTATTTATCATCCAGAATCAAAGTCCCCCCCCCCCATTTTTCTATTTATTCTTTCCCAGTTTTTCTTCTCTGATTGAATTGAGATTCAAGTGTTGAAACTCAATCCTTTTGCTGTATTTTTGAAAAATTTTCCTTTCCCCAAATCTCTTTGGATTTTTTCTCTCAGAATAGGTACCCGCATTCTGCTCGAACTTCCCCTTTTATAGGCAAATTTGATTGCCCTTTTTGGTACAACTTGCACTGCCAGACTACTTTTCTCCATGTTGCTGCTGCCCAAAACACCAGGTGCCCTGCCATTTAGCCGCCCAGGACAGGGCAAGTTGCACAACTTGTAACTTGCTCTCCAATTTTCTTTTTCTTTCTTTTAATCAATTTTTTTAAAATGGGCTATGTTAGCCCAAAAGGTTTTTCTTCTTCTTTTTTATTGCTGGAAATAGGCCGAGTTAGCCCAATCTCCCTTTTTTAACAGAATCCAAGCTCACAAATAATGGGCCAAACTAGCCCAAGTGGAAGATTTGAAAGAGTTTGACAACTTTTTTTTGGTAAAATGTTTAATTAATTAATTAACTATCAATAATTAATTAACCAACTAATTAATTAATCCATTCCAATTTTTTATTTTAAATCTTTTTTTTTTAATTTTTGGATAACAGGAAAATCAAAGGATTAAAAACACAAGGAAAACAAAAGCACCAGACAAAATTGGGTGCTGACAAACCTAATTACAAATAAATTAATTAAAGCTATTAATTACAAATAAACTATTTATAAATAAACTATTAATTACAAATAAACCTAATTATAAATAAATAAATTAATAAAAAATAACTACAAATAAAATATTAATTACAAATAAACCTAATTCTTATATCACATTAATAAATTAATAAAACAAATAAACTATTAATTACAAATAAATTAATTAAAGCTATAAAAAACTTACTTGTTGGGACTCCGAATAAGAAACAAATCTGGAATGAGCTCTAAAATCACCTATAGGAAACTATTTTGAAAATTGATCGGTTCAAAACGATCCTATGAAGGAGGGGAACGTTTTAATCGATCAATTTTTCAAAATAAACAGAGAGGGGACAGAAAGAGGGGGTGGCCGTAAGAGAGAAAAAGGGGAGTTTGGAGGAAGAAGAAGTTGAAAATGGAGGAAGAGGGGAGGGGAAAGGTTTTAACGCGTCTAGCTTTTTAATGTAGCGACGGCCAGAGTCGTCGCTACGGCCATCGCTACGTTTTTAAAAAAATGCGCAAGCACATTAAAATTTTATTTTTAATGTCGCTACCGTCACTTCCTAGCGAAGGCTAGGCCGTCTCTAAGTATTAATTGCACTGAACAGTACATTTAATACTGTAGCGAGCCAAAGCGACGGCTCGCTAAAAACAAAATTTTTTTGTAGTAGACTGTGTTAATTTTAGAGAGCAAGTAGGGGTGTAATCGGGTCATCGGTTCCTAAATGAAAAATACTTTTAAATAAAAGTAATGAAAAAAATCTGAAAAATCAAAAAAAGGAGTCTGTGTGCTTCACGCACAAATCTCTCATTTCAGAGTTTGTTTGCTTTGAACAAAATCTCTCATTTCTGAAAAAAAAAATCTGAAAAATAAAAAAGAGGAGTCTGTTTGCTTTGAACAAATCTCTCATTTATCCCAAATTGATTTGCACAAATCAAAAGCCATTGTCTTGTTGTTGCCCAGCCACAGGACCTCCAAGACCAAACTCTTTGTTTCTGCCACAAACATAGCAATATAGAATATAAAAGTTTGCATCTGAGAAACGGTGGCTCGCAGTTGAACAAGAATACATGGTGCCTTGCTTGTCGCGGTTGTCTCTAGTCACTGGTGAAGGCTATCGTTGGTCGCTGGTCATGGCTGTTTGACCGAAATCATGACCGGAATAGTGCCTTGCTTGACCAGAAAAACAGATCCGAAAAGGAGAGATGCATGCTTGATCAGAAAACAAATCTAGAAGAGAAGGGAAGATCTGAAAACAGAAAATGCCTAGAGAAGAGAGGTGTGACAAGAACCCAGAAGATTGAAGGGTGACGAATCGATATGCCCAACGGCACTCGCAACGACACTTGCGTGTATGCATTTTGCTAGTTAATGGTGTGGTTAGGGCAATGGATGAGAGAGTCTAAGAGAGGAACGCAATCTGTAATCTGAAACAAAGGGGAAAGAAAAGGGGATTAATTTGCTTTTTTCATATAGATTTCTGTATATATCAGTTTGGGTCGAGTTTCACGAGTTTGGTACTCACCAATCCGAGACCCAACCTGAACACCTCGGGTTGAGGAAATAAAAACTAAACTGATCCAAAAAATCAACCCAAACCAGAGAAATGGCTTCAAGTCGGGTCGACTGGGTTCACGGATCGACCCAAACCCGCACTTACACCCTTGAGAGCAAGGCATGCATGGTGGACTGCATGGTTTGGAGTCATATGGACCCTTTGGGCACATAGAGAAATGTGTTTGTTCTCAGCAAGAATAGTCCGGGCTAACCTTTAAGGCAGTTAACTCGGCTTTCCTACCAAAATTGTGAACCTACCTTCTCCCTGGTTCCCCAGGGCTTCTTATAGGGTGTTGTCCTAACCGCCCATTACCTTTTGTCATGTCTTTTCTCCCCCTCTTTCCCCACTAAGTCCTCCTCGGTATGTTTGCTTGGGGAAGGGGTCAAAGAAATGTGGGTTATAGGCCGAGATATTGGGATCGCTTCTCGGCCCAACATCTTGTACAGTCCACAGCCCCACAAGCCCAAGAGTGTTAGGAAAGGAGACTGCGTAGGGCTTTAAGCTTCTCTGGATATTGGGCCAAGAACCGGGATCCCCGCTCGGCCCAAAATCTAATATGGTACACAGCCCTACAAGCCAGAGCATTCTTGAGTTGAAGAATTGCGTGAGGCTTGAATGTATTTATTGGGCCAATTTATATAATATTCGGTATCGGAATATCCTTTATGTAATGCTTTTAATACCTTTGCTTGTAATAAATGGACTTTCATTAATGTGCCGTGAATACCTTTCAGTTCCCCTGGTGTCTTGTCTGAAATAAATGCTAAGTATGTCTTTGCGAAGTCCGAAACATGAAACATTGGGACGCATGAAGCGTTGGGTTCCCCGCGCGCGTTGGTTCCTTACCAATCAATGCGACTGTCCGCTTCCCGAACGACGGCTCTCGTCAGTTCACGTCCCATCATTGCATCTGTTTAATGATGATGTTTGAAACATTACAACTCTTCGTTCGGGAGATAGAAAGTTGCTCATTTGCCTATATGTATCCCTTTCAAGGGTTCTCTTATCACGCTGAAAGCTCTTCTCTTTGCCAATTTCTTCTGAATTTCTGCTTGTTCATTCTCAAAGATTCTCTACGTCCTTGCTGCCGAGCTCTTAAAGCATCTCTTCTTCCTCTGTCAGGTACCACTTGCTTCTTTTTATTGTTTACTACTTTTAATCACCGTAAGTTCAAAATGTCATCTACAACACCCACTCAAAATCTTTCTTCTGACCCAAGTTCGGAATCCGGAAATACCTCTTATAGTTCATTTTCTTCTCTGCTAGGAGATAACCCTCCTCTTAATACCAACCAAGTTCCCATAGTTAATATACCCAACTCAGAAGAAACAGAGAGTGATTCTGAGGATTTATCAGATGGGGGAAGGAATATTCCCCCACCTAAGATTTATAAGACCTTTCTAACTGAGACCTATAACAATAATTCGAGGTATACCTCTCTTTCTGCTCTAGAGCGATTTCGCAAATCGACCCCGATTGCTAACCTTACCGTAGAACCGTTAATAGTCATCGACCCGTGTCAAAAGGAGGAACTTATTTGCCTGAGTAACTCGGATCAGGGATCTTCGGTCCCCTTTACCTATATGTATGACACCATCTTCTGTAAGCTACACCTTTTATTGCCCTTCTCTAACTTCGAAAAAGAACTACTCTGAGCTCTCAATATACCTCCTTCCCAACTTCATCCCAATAGTTGGGCTTTTGTTAGGGGCTACCAAATTGTTTGCCATTTTTACATCATGACCTTGTCAGTGGATAAGTTTTTTTAGTTTTTTTCAAGTCAAGCTGCCTACTGGGGACGAAATCGGTTATGTTTCGTTCAACAGTACCCCCCATCAAGGCATCATGAGTGCCTATACTTCATCTTATAAAAAATGGAAACAAAAATTCTTCAAAATCCGAGGTTCCGGGTTAATGTCTAATCTTCTGGTGGGAGAGGACGGGAACCCCCACATTCCTCTATTCTGGTCTCTGGAACCGAGAAGGGTTCCTGTAGTCAAATTCGACCAGCTATCTTTTGATGAGAAAATAGACGTAGCCTTCTTTCGAAACCAAGCCCCTATTGATTGTGGCTTTCTGTTGGAAAATGAAGATCTTCCAGCTCGACTGCGCCAGTCTCTGGGTATTCCAGTTTTTAAATTCTTTATTTTTCAAATTTCCTGTTATTTTGCCTATATTGTAGTAACTGATTTCTTTTTTCCTGTTTGCAGATAAGATACCTCCCAAAACATCGATTCCCTAGGTTATCATAAATGAAAAGGCCCTGAGGCGCTGGTTGAAGAAGGTCGGGGTTGATCCCAATGCTCCAAACTCTGAGATTCAAGCTACTGCTCCTGCCAACGAGAGGAGGGAAAAGCAGAAATTGGATACTTCAAGGGGTAACCAACAACAACAAATAGAGACTGTAGGTGATGCCATGGGCACTAATCTTGACATTTCCCCTGCTAAGACGACTGAGGGTGAAGGACTGACTTCCGATCATTCTATGCCATCATCGGCGAACCATCCTCAGGGAAATCGTCCACCACCTCAACCTCAGGCTTGTGGAAACACACAAACCCAAACTTCTGGGCACACTTCATCTGAACCTCAGGGTTCCATAACTTCCATCCCGGCGGATAGATGGTGGTGCTTATTCAACAACTTTAAGGGTGCCGAAGGTAGTGACATTACCTCCATCTTCGACCACTGCTTCCCTGTTGAGCAAGTGGTAGGCCGCGAATTTAACAAGGAAGACATTGCTCGGGTCAACAAAGTAGGTATGTGCAACGTAGGCAAGCATTTGATGACCATGGGGATGCAGACCTCGTTCTTCGGTTATTGCTTTGATAGTGTCTTGAACTCTGTTGAAAAGGAGATGAAAGATCGAGCCCTGAAGATTCAGGAATTAACTATTAAATTGCAAGACGTCGAGTCTGCAACTCAGACTATTGCTTCCTTGGAGAAGTCGCTCTTAGAGGCGAATACCAAATTGACCACAACTGAAGCTGAGAAGACGGCTGCTAAGACCAGATGCTCGGAGTTTGAGACTAAGTATTCTGATGTTGTTGCCGAACAAGTCAAGCTGAAAAAGGACTTTGATGATGTTGTGGACGAAAAGTTTAAACTATCCCAAGACCTTTCTGATGCTTCTGAACAGAATAAGCAACTCACAGATAGTCTTGATGCCCTTCAGAAGGAGGTCGCCATTTTGCATGCACAAGGTTTTCATAAGGCAATTGATCAAGTGAAGTTATTGAACCCGGGGGTTAATGTGGAAGGGGTAGGGGTTTTCAAGAAGATTGTGGATGGGAAACTGGTAGAAGAATCTGAAGATGATGAAGAGTAGTAATGAAGTCATATGTGTTTTTTGCTATTTTTGCTTAGGTTTTAACATCTTAGTTTGTTTTTTGTAATCTGTTTTCGTCTTGTGTCGACTTATGTAACCCAAACTTTTATTTCATGCCTCTGGTCTTTAATCTTCTACTATTTCTCATTTCTTTGTTTTTCAACTGTTCATACTTTCTGTTATAACAATAATACTAAGTTGTATAACTTAGTATTTTTCTGATGCTTTTAGAAATTCGTAACTCAGTAAACTTTTGGATAGATGCTTTCAGAAGTCGAATTTAGTGTAATTAGGTAGATGCCCTCTGAAATCGATTTTAGTGTAAAAATTGGCTTATTACTGATGCTTTTTAGAAGTCAGTAACTTAGTATAACTTTTCAAAGTCGATGCTTTTTAGAAGTCGACTTGTTACTAATGCTTTTTAGAAGTCAGTAACTTGGTATAACTTTTCAAAGTCGATGCTTTTTAGAAGTCGACTTGTTACTGATGCTTTTTAGAAGTCAGTAACTTGGTATAACTTTTCAAAATCGATGCTTTTTAGAAGTCGACTTGTTACTGATGCTTTTTAGAAGTCAGTAACTTGGTATAACTTTTCAAAGTCGATGCTTTTAGAAGTCGACTTGTTACTGATGCTTTTTAGAAGTCAGTAACTTGGTATAAATTTTCAAAGTCGATGCTTTTTAGAAGTCGACTTGTTACTGATGCTTTTAGAAGTCAGTAACTTGGTATAACTTTTCAAGGTCGATGCTTTTTAGAAGTCGACTTGTTACTGATGCTTTTAGAAGTCAGTAACTTGGTATAACTTTTCACAGTCGATGCTTTTTAGAAGTCAACTTGTTACTGATGCTTTTTAGAAGTCATTAACTTAGTGAAGTTTTCCAAAATGAGTTTTGATGGCTTGGTTAAGAAGTCTTCAAAGGCAATGCTTTATCACACCAGGATATAACAACTAGAGCCTCATTAAAAACTCTCCCAGGGTAGGAGAGAAAAGAGTGCTCGTTTAATTTTATTCTGATAATTGATCCTAACTATTACAAATAAAACTATCTGACTTGAGAGCAAAGAAGTCTTCCTCTCACTAGTCGTTACATAGGAAAGCAAACTACCTTACATATAAAAGCGAACTTTCTACTTCCTACTGAAAAGCAAACTTTCTACTTCCTACTTTACACAGAAAAGCAAACTTTCTACTACGTAAAAACCAACTCACAGCCTAGTCAACTAAGTACTACAAAATGGAAAATACTGTTAAAGAACACAAAAGGAAAAAGAAAACTCATCCTAGTTTAACTGTAGTAGAAACGTAAGTTACTCGCATTCCAGGTCCTAGGTACTTCCTTTCCCTCCAAAGTCTCCAATTTATATGCTCCTTTTCCCTTTGTTGTTTTGACCCGGAAAGGCCCCTCACAGTTGGGGGCTAACTTTCTTGCAGTTCCATCCTTTAAAGCTCTCCTCATTACCAAGTCGTCTTCTTGAAAACTTCTCGGAACAACCTTTGAATTGTATTTTCTGGCCGCTCTTTCTTTGGTAGCTATTTCTCTGATGTGGGCCATTTCCCTTATTTCATCTACCAGATCCAGTTCTGCTCTTCTGCTGACTTCATTTTCCTCTTTTGTGTACGTCATGCTTCTCAAGGTTGGCTCCTCGATCTCTATTGGAATCATTGCTTCAGTCCCGTACACTAATCGATACGGGGTTTCATGTGTAGAGGTGTGAGGAGTTGTATGATATGACCATAGGACTTGGGGTAAGTGCTCGGCCCATCTTCCTTTTGCTTCATCTAATCTTTTCTTCACTCCATTCAGGATGACCTTGTTCGCTGCCTCTGCTTGACCGTTGGTTTGGGGGTGTTCAACAGATGAGAAAACCAGTTGTATTCCGAGTTCCCTGCAAAAGGTTTGAACTACCCGACTAACAAATTAGGTGCCATTGTCAGAAATAATCCGATTTGGAACTCCAAATCGACATATCAGCCTTTGCCAATAAAATCTTTTGACCTTCTCTGCTGTTATGGCGGCTAGGGGCTCTGCCTCGATCCATTTTGTAAAATAGTCAATAGCTACTAGTAGAAACTTGACCTGACCTGGAGCCTGAGGGAAAGGGCCAATGATGTCAGTTCCCCATATTGCAAAGGGCCAAGGTGCATAAATGGACCCCAAGTCAACAGGAGGGGCTTTATGAAGATCTGCATGGCGTTGGCACTTATCACATTTCTTCACGAATTGAATTCAGTCTTGCCTGATTTTCGGCCTATAGTACCCGGCTCTAAGCACCTTCAGTGCTAAAGATCCCCCTCCTATGTGGCTTCCACATACTCCGTCATGGACTTCGGTCATGACTTTCCTGCTCTGCTCAGAACTTAAACACCTAAGCAGTGGGGTTGAGAAGCCTCTTCGGAATAGCAGATTTTCGATGACTGCGTACTTAGCTGACTCCTTTTGAATCTTTCTGGCTGCTTCCGAGTTCTCAAGGAGAGAACCATCGATCAAGTAGCGAAGGATGGGGTCAATCCAAGATTCTGCTACCTGATCAATGCAACAGACTTCCTCTTGGGTTTCCACAGTGGGCTTCTGTAACGTCTCTTGAATGACTGAGTGATTGTTTCCAGGTTTCTTGGTGCTTGCCAACTTGGATAACAGATCAGCTCGGGAGTTTTGATCCCTTGGCACGTACTGCAACTCAACGGACAAAAAATTCTATATTAACTTTTTAACTTGGGAAAGGTACTTACCTAGTTGTGCATCCTTTGCCTGGAACTCGCCGTTGACTTGACCAACCACTAACTGTGAGTCACTTTTCACCTGGATGTCCGAGATGTTTATTTCCTTTGCTAAAGTTAAGCCTGCTACCAGGGCTTCATACTCTGCTTGATTATTGCTCGCCCTGAATTCAAACTTTAAGGACTGCTCTATCAACACTCCACTTGGTCCTTCTAGTACGATTCCTGCTCCACTGCCCTTCAAGTTGGATGCTCCATCCACGGATAGGACCCATGTCTGCCTCTTTGAGTTCACATCATTCTCCTTCTGGGCAGAGAGTTCAGCTAAAAAATCTGAAAGTACTTGTGCTTTGATATGTCCCCCGGGTTGAGAAGTTATATCGAATTCTGATAATTCCACTGACCATCCGACCTGCTAGATCCATCTTATGCAATACCTGCTTGATGGGCTGATCTGTTTTGATTATGATGCTAAAGCTTTGGAAATATTGGTGTAGCCTTCTGGCCGAAGTGACTACCGCCAAGGCTAGCTTTTCGATCTTTTGATACCTCTTCTCGGGACCTTGTAATACTCTACTTACAAAGTAGACGGGTTTTTGCTCTCCATCCACTTCCTGCACCAAAGTCGTGCTGACGACATCATTATTAACTGAAATGTAGAGTAATAGAGGTAAACCTGGAGTTGGTGTGATCAAGATGGGGGGTCGGGATAAGAACTTCTTTAACTCTTGAAAGGCTTCTTCACATTCTTCTGACTAAATGAACTTCTCGTTCTTCCTCAGGCATTTAAAGAAGGGCAGGGCACGTTCTCCAGATTTGGAAAGGAAACGAGATAGAGCTGTCATCCGACTAGTAAGTTGTTGTACCTCCTTTACTGTTGTCGGGCTCCTCATGTTCACAATAGCTCCGCATTTATCCGGGTTGGCTTCTATTCCCCTTTTAGTAAGCATGAAACCCAAAAACTTTCCTGACTGCACTCCAAAAGCGCATTTTTGTGGGTTTAACCTCATCTGGTCTTTGCGGACCTCGGCAAGTACCTCCCTTAGGTCATCCAAATGCTCGGACTCTGACGTCGGCTTGACAATCATGTCGTCTATGTATACTTCCAAGTTCCTGCCGATTTGTTTGGAGAATACCTTGTCCATCAACCTCTGGTATTGAACCTGCATTCTTTAGTCCGAAGGGCATCACGTTGTAAAAATAATTTGATTATCTGGTCATAAAGCGGTTCGCACCTCGTCCAAGGGATGCATCCTGATCTGATTGTAACCCGAATAGGCGTCCATCAAAGTCAAGATTTTGTGGTCGGCTGTCCCATCCACAAGTCGGTCTATGTTGGGCAGTGGGTAAGGGTCCTTTGGGCAAGCCTTGTTGAGGTCGGTGTAATCTGTGCACATGCGCCATTTCTTATTCGCCTTTTTAACCAAGACTACATTGGCTAGCCACATCGGGTAGGTGACTTCTCGAATGAAACCTGCCTCTTTCAATTTCTGAGTCTCAGCCGCTACAACCCTGCGTCTTTCCTCACCAAGCTTTCTTGTTGAGTCTCAAAAATATCATAAGGGAAATTATGATGTTTTTAGATAGCTCACCTCTCAAGTTTTAATGTTTAACAAATTTGGGTTAAAATATTTATCATAGATACATAAATGTGTAATAACTTATCTATGATTTCAACAAGCCACTCTGAACTTATAAAGACTATCTAAAGTGCTTTCAACCTGTCTAAAGTGGAAAAGCCTTCTGAAGTGTTCAACTTGTCTGAAGTGTTGAAGCCGTCTGAAGTGTTCAACCTGTCTGAAGTGTTGAAGCCGTCTGAAGTGCGCAACCCGTCTGAAGCGTTGAAGCCGTCTGAAGTCTCATTAATGACGTGGCACTCTTTGCTGAAGTATGTGAAGACATCTCTGAAATTCTGCTGAGTCAAGCGTTCTCTGCTGCACGTACCTTTTCAAACATATTTATGGCAAGGAACACAAAGACCTTTCCTGGTATATTTGAATTTCATACACCACTGAGGAAATCCCTGCAACGCAACCTTTGCAGCAACAACAGTGGCAGCTTTACGGCAGCAGCAACCTGGTACTTGTGTCAGAAAAATCAAAACTCTCAGAAGCATGTCTCACAACGGATTAAATAGCATTTAATGTTATCTCTAAACGATGGGATTTCAACAGATTGAAGATTGGTTATAAATAGCCCTTCATGAAGACTATCAAAAACAGAGAAACATATACAAGAAAGTCTAAGAGATATTACGCTGCAAGTTTTTCTCTGTAAAAACACTCTGATTTCACACTCTTTATACATCATTTGTATATCCTGAGTATACCTCAGTTTTCATTGTACATTGTCTCTGTTTAAGCTTCAAACTTGTATAGTTTAAAAGCTTAGACATATCTATCTTGTAAAAATTGTCTTTGAGCCTGGAGAGGCTTGTCTGTAAAAGAATACTTGGTTGTAGAGCCTGAAGAGGCTTGACTGCAAAAGAATACTTGTCATCTTGGAGAAGATTAAGAGAAAATCCAAATGCTAGTTGGCATTGGGACTGGACGTAGCTCACAGTGGTAGTGAGTGAACCAGGATAAATTCCTTGGCTAAGTTTTCTATCCCTTATCTCTTGTCAATTTATTTATACTAACCAAAGGGTGTTGAAAACTGTTCTGATAATTTTAAAAAGCAAGAAACCTTTTAAAAGATCTTTTCAGAAGTCTTCTTAAGAAACTTCAGACAACATCTTAAACCTGTCTGAAACTGTTGTAAACTTAACTGTTTGCGAAAAACTTTCATAAATTGTTAAGAAACACTATTCAACCCCCTTCTGGTTTTTCCCTGTGTTTCTACAGTTGGTATCAGAGCTCAACTCAGGGTTGAGCACCTTACAAGTGTTTGAGGATTAAAGATCCAGATGGAAGCTGCCAACAACAGACAGTACATCACTGAAGGAGCCTCTATCACAAGACCCCCAACATTCAATGGAGTGGACTACCACTATTGGAGGGATTGTATGAAGTTGTTCATTGAGAGCAACAACATTGATGTCTGGGATGTGGTCACTGATGGAGACTATGTGCCTATACATAACGGAGTGTCAATACCTAAGGCTGAATGGACCTTGGAGCAGAAGGCTAGAGTTCAGTTAAATGCTAAAGCCAAACTCTATTTGATATGTTCCCTGAACAAATCAGAATATGAGAAGGTTCATGGATGTTCATCTGCCAAGGAGATTTGGGATACACTTGCAGCCGCCCATGAAAGGACTGAAACTGTCAAGCAATCCAAAATCAGCATGCTTATACTTCAATATGAGATGTTTAAGATGGAAGAATCTGAAACCATAGATCAAATGTTTGTGAGGTTTCAGACTATAACTAATGGACTCAGGTCTTTGGGTAGAACTTTTGAATCTGGAGACAATAATAGAAAGATTCTGAGAAGTTTGCCAAAGTCCTGGAGACCCAAAGTTACTGCCATTCAAAAGGCCAGAGACTTAAACTCTCTTAGAATGGAAGAACTATTGGGATCTCTCATAGTTCATGAGCTTGAACTTGGGGAAGATGACATCAAGAAGAAATCTCTGGAATTAAACTCCAAAGCCAAACATCCTAGGCATGGCAGCATTAAAGTCATGCAAGCTGAGGAAACTTTAGAAGTAGATGAAGATTCTGGAGATAGCTCAGAAGATGATGATCTTGCTCTTCTCAGCAGGAAAACCAAGAGGATGCTGCAGAACAAAGGAAAGTTTAGAAAGAACCAATCCTCAACCTCTAAATCAGGTAAGTCAGGTAAGGATTCTCAAAATGAAAAAATTATATGCTATGAGTGCAAACATCCAGGTCATATGAAGGCTGAATGTCCAAGACTGAACAAGAACAACTTCAAAAAGAAGAAATTCTTTAAGAAGAAGAAGAGTCTGATGGCAACATGGGAGGATCTTGATGAGTCTACCTCAGAAGAAGAGGAAGACACTTCAGAAGAGGCCAACCTGTGTCTCATGGCCAGCCTGCCCTCATCAGATAGCTCAGAATCTAAGGTATTTCCCTTAACTCTTCAAGAGATGTATGATGACCTGATGGAAAGTTCCAAGGAACTCTTCCAATAGTATAAGAATATGTCCAAAGCCCACACAGAAATATGCAGTAAATATGAGGCTCTTGAGATAAAAAACATTATGCTCAAGGAGAGAATTCTTGTGACTGAAAGCAGCAGTTCACAAACTGTCTCTAAAGAAAACAAAAACTTCAGAAACAAGTTGGGGAACTGACGAAAGACTTAGCTAAATTTGTCAAAGGAACAGAAAACCTTAACAGATTGCTTGGCAATCAAAGGGATCCCCTTGACAAAAGTGGATTAGGCTTTTGTGACCATGATACCTCTGAACCTCATATTTTCAAAAATTTTACTAAAGGTAAAGAGAAAGCTATTGGGTGTTCTCACTGTGGCAAGCCTGGACACAATGTGGCTCAGTGTAAGCACAAGGGAAAAGCAAAACCCAAATCTAACAAGAAAGGACCCAAAAGAATATGGGTACCTAAGAACTTGATCATTCCTGTTGCAGATGTGTTTAACAGGACAAAGGAGACCCCACAAATGGTACCTGGACAGTGGGTGCTCGCGACACATGACAGGAGAAAAGTCTTTGTTCCAAAACCTTAGGCCCAGAGCAGGAGGTGTGGTCACCTTTGGTGGAAATCAGCAAGGGAAGATCACAGGAATAGGGACTATAGGTATCTCCCCTCTATCCCTTATTAAGAATGTTCTTCTAGTAGAGGGACTTAAACACAATTTACTGAGCATAAGTCAATTGTGTGACAGTGGATATGTGGTTTCCTTTACTAAAGAAGGATGTATAGTAAAAAACTCTTGTGATCAAATTCTTTTTACTGCTAAGAGACACAACAATGTGTATAAAATTGATCTAGAGGATTTGGCAAGTCAAAATGTAAAATGTTTTCTCTCTGTTGAAGATGAAAAACAGATTTGGCACCAAAGACTTGGGCATGCCAGCTTGAGATTGATCTCAAAGTTAGCAAAACATAACCTTGTTAAAGGACTGCCCAAGCTTTCTTACAAATCTGACATTTTATGTGAAAACTGTCTGAAAGGAAAACAAATAAGACACTCTTTTCAGAGTAAGGATGTTGTTTCCACTAACAGACCTTTAGAATTGTTACATATTGACTTGTTTGGTCCTATTAGAACATAAAGCCTTAGTGGTAAGAAATATGGTTTGGTCATTGTTGATGACTATTCTAGATTCACATGGGTGTTATTCCTAAGAAGCAAGGATGAGACTTTCAGGAATTTCACAATATTCTGCTAGAAGGTACAGAATGAAAAAGGATTCTGTATATCTGCTATCAGAAGTGATCATGGTGGAGAGTTTGGGAATGCTAACTTTCAACTGTTCTGTGATGAGAATGGGATCTCACACAATTTCTCTGTGGCAAGAACACCTCAGCAAAATGGGGTTGTTGAGAGAAAGAACAGAAGTTTGCAAGAAATGGGAAGAACCATGCTCAACTCATGCAACCTACCAAGATCTTTCTGGGCAGAAGCTATTAACACAGCTTGCTACCTTCAAAACAGAATATTGGTAAGACCAATTCTGAAAAAGACTCCTTATGAATTATGGAAGGGAAGAAAACCCAACATATGATATTTCCACACCTTTGGCTGTGAGTGTTTTATACTCAACACCAAGGATGATCTTGAAAAATTTGATGCAAAATTTGACAATGGAATTTTCATAGGATATTCTGAAACATCTAAAGCTTATAGAGTATATAACTTTAGAACTTTAACTGTAGAAGAATCAATCCATGTTAAATTTAATGACAAGAAAGAGACTGATAGGGAACTATCAGATCTAGAAGATGACTTTGCAGGAATGGAGCTGAATAATCATGACAGCATCAAGGATGAACAGGTGTCTGAAACACCATCTGTCACTGAACCTCTTCAGACCAATGTTGAGTCTCAGACTGATTTGATATCACCTCAGAAACCTGACTGGAGATATAAATCACATCATCCAAAAGAGCAAATCATTGGCAACACTTCAGAAGGAGTTAAGACAAGATCAAAATTCAAGAATCTGAATTCTCTTGCTCTCCTGTCTGAAATTGATCCAAAGAACATTGATGAAGCTCTGCATGATGAAGGGTGGATTCTAGCCATGCAAGAGGAGCTAAATCAATTTGCTAGGAGTGATGTCTGGACACTTGTTCCTAAACCCCATGGAAAAACAATCATTGGAACCAAATGGGTGTTCAGAAACAAGCTATCTGAAGAAGGAAAAGTGGTTAGAAACAAAGCAAGATTGGTGGCACAAGGGTACAATCAACAAGAAGAGGATCAAAGATTGCAGGTTAATAGGATACTGTGATGCTGACTTTGCTGGAGATAGAATGGAAAGAAAGAGCACCAGCGGAGGATGTCATTTCTTTGGAAATAACATGATCAGCTGGTCAAGCAAAAGGTAAAGCACCATTGCTTTATCAACAGCAGAAGCAGAGTATATATCAGCAGCCAGTTGTTGTTCACAACTGCTATGAGTTAAGTATCAGCTTGAGGATTTTAATATTCCTATCTCTGCTATACCTGTTCTTTGTGATAATACCAGTGCAATTAATTTATCCAAAAATCCCATTCAACATTCTAGGGCAAAGCATATAGAAATCAAACATCATTTCATTAGAGACTATGTTCAGAAAGGTGTTTTTGATATTCAGTTCATTGACACAGAGCATCAATGGGCATATATATATATTTACAAAACCCCTGACTGAAGATAGATTTAAGTTCATTCGCAACAACTTGAATATACATGCATTCTCTTAAAATAATTGTGTCTGATATTATTATGTTATCTGAAATTTTTGTGCGTCTGAAATTTCAGTGTGTCTGAAACAGTGACTTGTCTGAAACTTTAGGTTGTCTGAAATTTTATTTATGTGTCTGAAATTTTCACCTATCTGAAGTAACTGGCTGACGTGGCTATCTGAGACGGTTGAATTCCTTCTTTTAAAGTTTTGTCTCTTCCACTTCGCACGTTACCCGAAGTCTGCGCAGCCGGTACAGGGCATCATTGCATCATGGGTCTATAAATGCAAGAGTAAGTGTGTCGAGGAAGCCTTACACTCTCTTTCCTCGATACTCAGGTTTATCTTCTTCACTGCTCAAGCAACCTTATTCTCTCAAAGTTTCTCTGCAACTCAACAATGGCACCCAAGAAGACCGCTAGTTCTGGTGGAAATATGGTTAGATCCAAGGGAGTGGATCTTGACGAGCTTCACAACATTGGCATGGATTTGGTTGAGGAATTTGATGCGGCTGGATGGACCTCCTTCTTCAACCACATTAATTGTCAATGGCATGAACAAAGCGTGGTGGATTTCTGGTCCTCTGCTCGAGGAATACCTAACTCTAAGGGAGTGTATGAAAGCATCAAAGCCTCTATTCTAGGGGTTTCAGTTTTTGTTGATCAAGGCATTCTCTCCACTATCATTGATGTTAGGGCTGAAGGTGCAACCTTCACTCCTGGGTGAGAGATGAAGAATGGTGGGCACAAGCTGTTTACGAAGATGTTGTATGGAACTGAAGAACCTGAAAGCCTGGATTCCAAGTTCTTGCTAGAGAAGGTCAGAGTTCTTCATGCAATCTTAGGGTATGCAATAATCCCTAAGAGCGGAAGCAGAAACCATGTATCAGAATTGGAAAGGTTCTGTCTAATTCACCTGCTTCAGAAGAAGAAAGTCAATCTCCCGAGCATTATCACGTTCCACATGCAGAAGAAGATTCGAGACTCTGCTGGAAATCTTCCCCACAATACTCTCATCATGAAGGTACTTATGCATTTTAAGGTACCTGTTGAAAGATTATGTAACCATAAATCTCCTGTGTTCTTTGGTGAATCCAACTTGAAGAGCATGGGAATCAAGCTCACTCCACGACCTCTATCTCCTACTCTGAAGGAGAGTGTTCTTTTGGAGAAGGCCTCAAGAAGAGGAACCACTCTTGAGATTCTTGAGAAAGAGCTTCAGGGGGATATCAGAAAAGATGAGTTCAAGCCTTCCAAGCCATCCCCTCATCTGAAAAGGAAGAAGCTCCCTGTCAGGAGTTCAGCAAAGGTGTCTCTAGAAGCTATGGACTTGCACACTCAGACATCTGAACCTGTTCAGAAGGCTTTGCAAAAGCCATCTGAAATTGTGGGTCAGGGTTCTAAAGGTGTAAGAACTCCTACTCCTAAGCCTACTTCTGAAACAGAAGGAAAAGGCTCATGAGGAAGAGGTAGCTGAGATTGCAGATCCTAAAGCTTTGGCAGCAGCACCTCTGGATGCATGTCCTTCTGATCCTGAGCTTATTCAGGTAGCAGCCCTTGCTACAGCATTGGAAAATGAAGAAATGGAGAAGAAGGCTGAGCAAGAAAAGACTGACTATGCTCTTGCAGTAGCCTCTCAGCTAGCTCTTGCTGAAAATGAAAGGCTAGCTTCTATTGCTCAAGAGACCAAGAAAAGAGAAAGATCTAGTGCACAACAAAGAAGAAGAACAAAAACAAAGTTATTTCAGCCAGCTCCTGAACCATCCTGTGAGGATCACAAGGAGCATTGCAAGTCAGCTGGAGGAAATGGATGAGGCTGGCAAGTATCAAAATTTTGTCAAAGCAAACTTGTTTTTCAAAAGAAGAAGAGAAGAGAAGCAAGCTAAAATAGAAAAGGAGAGGGAATCTGAGAAAGCCAAACCTCCTCAAAAAAGGCTCAGGGTAAGGTTTGCCAATGTGACCCCATCACCACCTTCATCACCTGAGAAGAAAACAGAAGAAGAGAAAGAAGAAGAAGCACTTCCTCCACCTCCCTCATCACCATCTTCACCACCTTCATCACCCTCATCATCTTCAGAATCCACTCAGTCTGAAGATCCCACATATACAAATCAGCATGGCGATAGCTCTACAGTATGGAAAGGAAGCATGCTGCCTGCACATATAAGGCTAGGACCCAAAAGTAGGGACTTCTTCACATAGCCTACATTTGATCCTTATGCCTTTCCTTTCACTCAGCACCAACTTGATGCAGCTGCTGAAGTACCCCACAAAAAGTATGAGGAACCTTTCAGTGAGAGGGTCAGAGTCCCCAGGTTCCCCAACTTATTTGAAGAGCTGCAGTTTTTCAGAGATACACCCCTCATCTCTCTTCACCATGGCCTTATCAAGCACACTGCTGATGAAGAAAGGGAAAAATATCAAGGCAGTTCAGATCAGTACTACTCAGGCCAGATAGAAAATATCAGAAAGGGTGCAGTTCCACGTGCTCATAAGTGGGCTCCACTTAATCCCTCCTCTGGTGACTCTCTCAAGTTGTCTAATGATGAATGGTGTTTTGTTAGGCAACTGTCTACTGAAGCTGAACTCTTTGAGAAGGACTATTTGAAGTCAGTAGGCATGAGAGGTTATAGGCCACCTAGAACAATCTCAATCAGGCCAACCACAAAGATTCTGGTGCAACCTGACAGGATAGTTCCTAGGTACCCCTTGGAAGAAGGCCCTGCAGACAAGTTCAAGGAACCTAAAGCTTATCCAGTTCCTCATAAACCTTTTACTTCAACAGAATGGAAGGAGCTACCTGCTCGGATCAACAGACAAGGTGGAGGTTTAGATCACTGCTACAGGGATAGGGTATGGTTATCCCACTAGAAGATCAGAGAGGATGCTGGATCCTCTTCTGGATCTGCAGGACCGGATGATGACTCCATCATAGGCTGTGGTGTCTCCACCAATGTGCAGTATCAGTATATCAGAGGCAGATTCCCCATGTCTGAACCTTTTAATGAAGACTGGAAGCTAATCTGCCCTATCAGAACTTTCTTCTTTCCTGTGAGTCATCCAGAAGACTATGGGTTGCATCCAGGATTCAATCAGCTCAGATTCGTTTGCAGGCACATTCAGATCATTCTTTATGAAGTAGAACTGAATCTTAAGGAAGAGAACAAGAAGTTGAGGCATCAAGTGAAGAGCTTGGAGAAAAGAAATGCTACTCTTGTTGCTAAGCAAGATCAAATCCTTCAAAAGCAACAACACATCAGAAATGGGCAAGAAGAATTGAAGACTGCTGTCATTTCTCAGATTGACAAGGCAAAGGAAGAATTGCTCTCCCTTCTGAAAGAAGTCTTTCTGAAGAAAGATGGATAGTCTATGATGTTTAGTCATGCTTAGTATTAACTTCATTTTGAGTATTTTATTTCTGTTAATGTGAACTTCATGTTTGGTGTTTATTTTGAACTCTTTTTGATTGATAATTTATTCTGATTGTTCTCATGAATGATGGTATATCGATGTTGTGATTATATTACTATGATTTCTTTGTTGTTATGCTCTGAAATTACCTTTTGATTGATGACAAAAGGGGGAGTATTAAAACTAACAAAATCTGAAGTAATTACAGGTCTCAGGAGGAATATTTGATAAGAGTTTATCCTGAGAGATCTTTATCTGAGGGGGAGTTATTTTTCAGATTTCTTTATTTTAAACAAATTTGTCATCATTAAAAAGGGGGAGAATGTTGAGTCTCAAAAATATCATAAGGGAAATTATGATGTTTTTAGATAGCTCACCTCTCAAGTTTTAATGTTTAACAAATTTGGGTTAAAATATTTATCATAGATACATAAATGTGTAATAACTTATCTATGATTTCAGCAAGCCACTCTGAACTTATAAAGACTATCTAAAGTGCTTTCAACCTGTCTAAAGTGGAAAAGCCTTCTGAAGTGTTCAACCTGTCTGAAGTGTTGAAGTCGTCTGAAGTATTCAACCTGTCTGAAGTGTTGAAGCCGTCTGAAGTGCGCAACCTGTCTGAAGCGTAGAAGTCATCTGAAGTCTCATTAATGACGTGGCACTCTTTGCTGAAGTATGTGAAGACATCTCTGAAATTCTGCTGAGTCAAGCGTTCTCTGCTGCACGTACCTTTTCAAACATATTTATGACAAGGAACACAGAGACCTTTCCTGGTATATTTGAATTTCATACACCACTGAGGAAATCCCTGCAACGCAACCTTTGCAGCAACAACAGTGGCAGCTTTACGGCAACAGCAACCTGGTACTTGTGTCAGAAAAATCAAAACTCTCAGAAGCATGTCTCACAACGGATTAAATAGCATTTAATGTTATCTCTAAACGATGGTATTTCAACGGATTGAAGATTGGTTATAAATAGCCCTTCATGAAGACCATCAAAAACAAAGAAGCATATACAAGAAAGTCTAAGAGATATTACGCTGCAAGTTTTTCTCTGTAAAAACACTTTGATTTCACACTTTTTGTACATCATTTGTATATCCTGAGTATACCTCAGTTTTCATTGCACATTGTCTCTGTTTAAGCTTCAAACTTGTATAGTTTAAAAGCTTAGACATATCTATCTTGTAAAAATTGTCTTTGAGCCTGGAGAGGCTTGTCTGTAAAAGAATACTTGGTTGTAGAGCCTGAAGAGGCTTGACTGCAAAAGTATACTTGTAATCTTGGAGAAGATTAAGAGAAAATCCAAGTGCTAGTTGGCATTGGGACTGGACGTAGCTGACAGTGGTAGTGAGTGAACCAGGATAAATTCCTTGGCTAAGTTTTTTATCCCTTATCTCTTGTCAATTTATTTATACTAACCAAAGGGTGTTGAAAACTATTCTGATAATTTTAAAAAAGCAAGAAACCTTTTTAAAGATCTTTTCAGAAGCCTTCTTAAGAAACTTCAGACAACATCTTAAACCTGTCTGAAACTGTTGTAAACTTAACTGTTTGCGAAAAGCTTTCATAAATTGTTAAGAAACACTATTCAACCTCCCTTCTAGTGTTTCCTTGTGTTTCTACATTTCTTTGTCGCTGCGCCACCGATTTAGCCTTTGGATCTATTGCTAGTTTGTGACAGAGAAGGTCGGGGTCGATACCTGGCATATCGAAGGCTTTCCAAGCAAAAAGGTCGACATTCCCCTTTAGAAGTTTCACCAACTCTTCCTTGAATTTTCCTTCCAGTTTAGAGCCGATCTTTGTCTTCTGCTCCACTTGTTCACCTATTTGGACTTCTTCCAGCTCTTCAGTCGGCTGAGGTCTTCTTTCAAAGAAGTCTTCTCGGGGGTCGAGTTCCGCAAAAAAGACCTTATGATTGTCTGCTGGATCCCCCTCTTCTGTTTTCTCCACTGGCCAATTCCTCCTTCTTACTTTCAAACTGTCTCGGTAGCATCTCCTCGCTGCTTCCTGATCTGCTTTCACGACCCCTACCTCACCATTTTGTAGTGGGTACTTCATGTTGAGACTACTGCACCCAAGGTGTTTAAGGCCGATCTGCCGATAATGATGTTGTAAGAGGAAGGTGCATTGATCACCAGGTATTTGACGGGAATTGACTTTTCATTTCCTCCTTCGCCAAAGGTTGTCATCAATTCTAGATAACCTCTGACCTCCACCGAGTCACCTGCAAATCCCATCAGCGATCTTGCAAAAGGCAATAAACATTCTTTGGGAAGTTGTAATTTTTCGAAAGCACTCCAGTAAAGAACATCAGTTGAACTTCCCTGGTCGATCAAGACTCTCTGAACGCGGTATTTTGCCATTAACACACCGATGACCATTGGATCGTCTTGGTGCGGTTGAATTCCCCGGAAGTCCTCATTCGTGAATGCTATCACAAGATGGTTGTTCCCTTGCTCGAGCAGGTCGGCCTGTATGGTCATCACCTGCCTGGCGTACCTCCTTCTGGCCGAGCTGGTCTCCCCACCTCCGGTAAAACCACCAGCAATAGTGGTTACTACTCCTCTGACTTCTTCTTTACCCCTGGTTTCCTTATGTCGATCATCTCTGCGCCTCTTCGACCCCGAGCCTTCTTCATCCCTTCTCCGGTCCTTGTCTCCTCGACCTTTTCTCTTTTCAATGTACCTTCCTAGATAGCCTTCCTTGATGAGCCTCTCAATTCTGTTCAATATCAGTGTCCAACAATCTTCTGTGTCGTGCCCTTTTGCTCGATGGTAATCACACCATTTACTCATATCCGGTCCTTTTGGTCCCTCTGCTTGCGGTGGTAACCTGATGATGTCAGACTGGTAGACCTCTTTCAATCTCTGGTTGTGTTGAGGGATGTCAATGTATCCACCCCGTAATTACTAACGGAATCTGGTCGTCGACGGTCGTCCCAACTTATCCTGGTTTGGGAATTCCTACCTCGACTATCGTAACCCCTTTTTGCCCGTGTATGTTGTTGAAATGTGTGCCCTTGTTCCTTGCTGGCTTTCTGAGTAATCAGTCCTTCATTGATCAACCTTTCTCTCTTCTCCGCGTTGCTCTCTTCGCCCTTGATATAACAATCTGCCCTGTTTCTGATCTCCTGCATTGATTGTGCCGGTCTCTGTGCTAAAGATTCATTGAATGGTCCTGGTTGTGGCCCCTCCTCAAATGCTGATACCAAGAGCTCGGGATTTGGGTTTATTACCAACAATGAGGCATCATTAAAGCGTCCGAGGTAGTCTCGCAGGGACTTGTCTGCTCGTTGTCGAATACTGAAGAGCTTACCCGAAGTCATCATGCTCGACCTTCGGGCTGAGAATTGGGCCAAGAATTTCCTCAGCAGATCTGATATGTCGGATACGGAAAGAGGAGGCAAGTGTGAAAACCAAATCAGGGCGGCTCCTGACAACGTTCCCGAAAATAATTTGCATTGTATCGCATCTCCTAAGCCTCGCTTCAACATCCGTGTTTTAAAAGTCGTGACATGCGCTTGGGGGTCGGTGGTCCCGTCGTAGTCTTTCAAAGGAGGCTCTCTAAAATCAGGGGGGTAAGGGGTTTCCGCGATCTCCATCGAGAACGGGTGGAATTCTCCTGTATCTCCTTCCGGTATGTCTTCCTCGGCCCGTCCCTTTGCCAGAGTAGTGACATGCGTTTGCAACGTCTGGTTTTGCTATTGAAGGGTCTGGTTCTGTTCCTGCAACTGGTCCATCCTCCTCAGAATCCTCTGCAGTACCGGATTATCAGTTTCTGGGGTGGTCTCTGAGGCATCATCTCTGTTTCCTGCGTTACCGTCAGCTCTGCCAGTATTCCATCGTGTCACCATGATGTGTTGAAAGGAAAAATGAGTGGTCGGCGGAAAGAGTTTTACCGCCGCCCTACGGTGGGCGCTAAATGTTCTCAGCAAGAATAGTCCGGGCTAACCTTTAAGGCAGTTAACTCGGCTTTCCTACCAAAATTGTGAACCTGCCTTGTCCCTGGTTCTCCAGGGCTTCTTATAGGGTCTTGTCCTAACCGCCCATTACCTTTTGTCTTGTCTTTTCTCCCCCTCTTTCCCCACTAAGTCCTCCTCGGTATGCTTGCTTGGGGAAGGGGTCAAAGAAATGTGGGTTATGGACCGAGATATCGGAATCGCTTCTCGGCCCAACATCTTGTTCAGTTCAGTGTTATTTTTAGGGAGAAATTGTATGTTGTGAGTATATATTAGATTTGCATGGGTATATAGTTGAGGTCCTGATTTGGTTAAAGCTAAGATGAATTACTTCTTCAATATGTGTTTAACTCCAACTAATAACTAAAACAATTTCAAGAAAAGATGAATTACTTCTTCAATATGTGTTTAACTCCAACTAATAACTAAAACAATTTCAAGAAGAGTCCCGTTGGTTGGTTAACTTACTAACTAACTAGAAGAAGAAGACCGTTAGTTTGTTATTCGGTAAGCTCTATTGTATGTGTGCTCGCGCCACCATATATATAATTTCTAATATCACATTCATGTCTTTGCATCTAATATCATATTGATAGCTTCCCCTCCAAGAAAACATTATTGAAAGTGAGAAACCACAATGGATCCGCAAGTTTCCGCTGCTCCTCCGCCACAAGAAGAACATCCTGCACCGGAGGAGGAGGAGGAGGATCCTCCATCGGAGGAAGCACCCCGTTCTTCAACGTCGGAAACACCCCGCTCTTCAACGTCGGAAGCACCCCGTTCTTCAACGTCGGAAACACCCCGTTCTTCAACGTCGGAAACACCCCGCTCTTCAACGTCGGAAACACAGCTTGCACCGGAATCCCCTCAGCAAGAACAACCACCACCACCTCCGGGATCTACTCCACAGGGCGGAATAGAAATAGTGACAGTGACACATCCTTCTACGTCGGAAACACATCCTGCACCGGAACAACAACCGCCGCCGCAGCGCTCTCAACCGGTGGAAACAGCGCGTTCTTCAACGTCGGAAACACAGCTTGCACCGGAATCCCCTCAGCAACAACAACCACCACCACCTCCGGGATCTACTCCGCAGGGCGGAATAAAAATAGAAACAGTGACACATCCTTCTACGTCGGAAACACATCCTGCACCGGAACAACAACCGCCGCCGCCGCGCTCTCCACCGGTGGAAACAGCGCGTTCTTCAACGTCGGAAACACAGCTTGCACCGGAATCTCCTCAGCAAGAACAACAACCACCGGGCTCTACTTCGCAGGGCGGAATAGAAATAGTGACAGTGACATATCCTTCTACGTCGGAAACACATCCTTCTACGTTGGAAACACATCCTTCTACGTCGGAAACACATCCTGCACCGGAACAACCACCACCGCCGCCCTCTCCAAGGGAGGAAATGGAGCCAGCAGAAGACGACAATCTTTTGGGAGCCTATGTCACAATGATGATAGGTTTCACCGTAGTGTGTCTGGTAACCCTCTCTGTCATCATCTGGTTTCCTTTTACATTCCTCTGTTCTTGTTCTTTCTTTCTTTCGTTTCTCATTGAGGAAGCGTGATGCGAGTTGTATATATGTTTGATCCGTATGTTGTGTTCCTTTATTTTATTTATCATCACTGGCTAATAAGTAATAATTAAGATGAAATCAATCAAATATGATAATTTATTTGTTTATCGGTTTTATAACCCCATAAGTTTTGATGTAAGATAAGAGGTCAGAAAAATATTCATTAGGAGTACAGATACAAATGCATAATATGCCTTGCATTCTCATTACGATGGGGAGAGGGGAAACTTAATTATGACTTTTTCAATTTTTATCCATCGAGTTTCTGGCCTGTTTTCAGAAGTAACTCTTATTTACTGTTTGGCAAGAGCTTTTGAAGGACTTTGGAGGGAGAAATTATTAGATGGTCCCACCATCACGTCATCCATGGTCCCGACTAAATAATATTTGACACATAAGTAAAACTGGTCGGAATTAAAAATAAATTCAAAATCGGACCATAAATTTTGCTTATGTATCAAATATTAATTAATTGGGACCATAGATGACGTGGTGGTCCGGACCCTCTAATAATTTTTCCTTTGGAGGGGAGTTAGAGATTTTAAATAAGTTACTTGTAGAAACCTGAAAAGAAGTTTATATTAAATAATTAAAATAACTTAAAAATCTTACCTTGGTATTAATAAAATGGGAAATTCTAAAGTACCCTATAATGAAATAAGGTTTTGGTTTCTTTGATTATTTAATTAATTTTTCTTAATTTTTTTAAATGTTCTTAGTATTTTTATAGTCATAGGACAATATTTAATTATTAAAATCTGTATTTTTAATTTTTGAAAAGACTTTTCGATCCCCTATAACCGTTATCATGTATTTTTTATTGTATTTCCCTAATTTTCACATTCTTATTTGCAATGCACATGTGTCTCATTTAAAATCTATTGTATGTCCTCGAAATAATTTAAAATGAAGTACACAACTTCTTTCTATGTAGTTTTGCCCTTTATGCCTCCATTCAATAAAAATAATAATAAGAAGATACCAAAACCTCTCTTGCAGAGGGTACAAAATTGCCACCATAATAAAATTAGGGTTCATTAAAATCTCTCATCTCTCTACTTATTTCAATCAAACAGAGACTTAATGGCATCTACTAATTTACTAATTGCTTACAGTTTGTGTGGGGAACTGTATGGGGCATGCTCCACAGACACCCATGATCACTGGTATTGATTTTTCAATTTCAAGTATAACAAGAGAAGCTGCACCAAACGAGTTGAGTCATAACCATACCCCTGAATTTCTTTACCCTCAGGCCATCGCTTATGATACAAAAAATTCTTTGGGGACAAGGTCTTCCCCTTCTCTCACACTATTTAGTATTTAATGTCAACATCTTTTTGTCTTTCTATACTGGCTTAATGTTGTAGTTTTCTTTTTTTAATGCAGGTTCTAGACATGATTTTGAATAAAAAAACTGCTTGGAAACTTCCTTCTACAACTGTCTAGCTAGACGGGTTGCTTTAAAGTTGATAGCAGATGTTTAAATTCTCTGTCTTGTTGTAGTGTAGCATTAATTCTAGAGTGTAGTGGGAGTTATATCCAGTTAGTTGCTTTTTACATAAACATCCTTTCATTTTTTCTTTTCATGATAAGGGCAGTGTAGATAACAAGTGGTCCCTTCTGATAAGGTAGTCAGTTGCTTACCACCAATCATTATGGAGGGCAGTCATATCACATTGTTCATAAATAAGATCTTGGTATATTTTGTTCTCAAATGAGCTGATATGGTCTCTACTCCTACAATTGCCATCAGAGTTTCTCAGTATTTTTTCTATTGTCAGATTAGGGAGAAAATTATAGAACTTTGAAACCTTTACTTGATTGGATGAAGGAAAAATTAAATCTTCTTAATACTAAAGCCAAAAAGAAGGGGTATTTTATGCTTACAAGTCAAACTCTAAGTTTCATTTTCTGGATTGAAAATCCCCCCTCTATTTCCAATGCCGTTGGATCCATTTCTAATGTCTCATACTAAACCATAATAGCTTCGTTATATATTTATATTTTTTAATATAATGTGAAGTGCATTCTATACAACACGGTGGACAAAATGTATCTTCCAATTAAAAGTGTTAGATAATGTCCAATTAATATATCTTTATATATATATAAAAGTAAGGTAGTGAAAGTGGCCAATAAAATCTAAAGTGAGGACACAATAATAAATTTCTTTAACTAAAACTTCTAAAAATAGAAATTATTTTTTACATTTTAAAATTAAATGATTAATATTATGTATCACCATTAATTAACTATAATAATTATATTAAAGTAAATATCACAATAAAAATAAAAAATTATAATAATAATAAATATAAATAATGATAATTTTAAAAATATCTAATAATTTTATAAAAAATAAGAAATTTAAAACATTCTCAAACACTTAAAAAACTAATTTATAATTATGTTGATAGTAATTATAGTAATTATTTAATTATAGTTATTTTTACATTAAAAAATAATATTATTTAATAATAGTAATTGTACTAATTATTTAATTATAGTTACCTTTATTATATCAAACATCAACATTAAAGCCAATTTTAACAATCAATATTAAAAAAAAGTTTATATCATAAATAAAATATAATATAAATTTAAATCATATTAAAATAATTTAGAACTTCATTTCATAAAATTAAAAATGTAATACAAAATTAGAAACATGCTCAAACACTTAAAAAATGTACAAATTTTGTTATAATAAATTATAGTAAATTATTATATTAAAATATCATATATCAGTATTAAATGTCATTTTAATAATTTAAATATATTTAAAAAGTTTATAAGATAAATAAAAATATACTATGAAATTCAAATTGATATTAAAAAATATTTTATATTCACATTAATAGTAATTATAATAATTATTTAATTAGTGTTCTTTTGTGGGTTTCCTATTTTTATTTAAAGGGTCTTTGTGACCTAGGATCAAGAACGTTTCTTAGTTTTCATGCTTTGCAAAAGTCAAAGTCCCAACTAAATATTTGAAAAAAAAAAATAAATTGTGATTGGTTATGATCATTTTCATTTGGTTTTTGAGTTTTTTTTTTAATTTTATTGTTGACAGTGATAAATGAAAGATTGAAAATGTTTCTGAATTTCTTTAATTGGTGACTTATATGTGTATGTGTTGCAACAACTTAGTTGTTTTGCAAAATTTCACTTAATAGGAAAATTAAAATTTGATTTGGTTATGGGTAAAACTAGCTAGCAAAGTTTTTAAGTGGTTGATGAACTGAACAATGCCTATAACCCATAAAATTTTAGTTCTATTCAATTGTATTGCCAAATGCGAGCATATATAAGTTGGTATGAAAATTATTGGGGTTTAGAAAGGAATATTATATGGGTTATAGGCATTGTTCATTGATCTAAAGTGAGGGCACAATAGTAAATTTCTTTAGCTAAAACTTCTAAAAATAGAAAGTATCTTTTACATTTTAAAATTAAATGATCACCATTAATTAACTACAATAATTATATGAAAGTAAATATCACAATAAAAATAAAAAATTATAATAATAATAAATATAAATAATGATAATTTTAAAAATATCTAATAATTTTTTAAAAAAATAAGAAATTTAAAACATTCTCAAACACTTAAAAAACTAATTTATAATTATGTTGATAGTAATTATAGTAATTATTTAATTATAGTTATTTTTATATTAAAAAAATAATATTATTTAATAACAGTAATTGTATTAATTATTTAATTATAGTTATCTTTATTATATCAAACATCAACATTAAAGCCAATTTTAACAATAAATATTAAAAAAAAAGTTTATAACATAAATAAAATATAATATAATATAAAATTTAAAACATATTAAAATAATTTAGAACTTCATTTCATAAAATTAAAAATATAATACGAAATTAGAAACATGCTCAATCACTTAAAAAGTGTACAACTTTTGTTATAATAAATTATAGTAAATTATTAAATTAAAATATCAAATATCAGCATTAAATGTCATTTTAATAGTTTAAATATATTTTTAAAAAAGGTTTATAAGATAAATAAAAATATACTATGAAATTCAAATTCAAAATGATATTAAAAAATATTTTATATTTACGTTAATAGTAATTATAATAATTATTTAATTAGTGTTTTTCTGTGGGTTTCATATTTTTGTTTAAAGGGTCTTTGTGACATAGGATCAAGAACGTTTCTTAGTTTTCATGCTTTGCAAAAGTCAAAGTCCCAACTAAATATTTGAAAAAAATTAAATTGTGATTGGTTATGATCATCTTCATTTGTTTTTTGAGTTTTTTTTTTAATTTTATTGTTGACAGTGATAAATGAAAGATTGAAAATGTTTCTGAATTTCTTTAATTGGTGACTTACTTGTGTATGTGTTGCAACAACTTAGTTGTTTTGCATAATTTCACTAAATAGGAAAATTAAAATTTGATTTGGTTATGGGTAAAACTAGCTAGCAAAGTTTTTAAGTGGTTGATGAATTGAACAATGCCTATAACCCATAAAATTTTAGTTCTATTCAATTGTATTGCCAAATGCGAGCATATTTAAGTTGGTAAGAAAATTATTGGGGTTTAGAAAGGAATATTATAATTCAGGCAACTTGAATTTAAACCTTAAAAATAAAATAATGAACGTTACGTTTTGAAGCAATTCCAATAATCTTAAAGTTTTATCCTATACAAGAGGCATTCTTGGAGCACTAGAAAGAATGCTCTAAAAGGTCATTCATTTTTTTTACATCATGTATTAGAGGCATTCTATAAGCAATAAAAGAAACCTTACCGAGGGGTCATTCAATAAGCATAAGAGATAAATGATTATATATTATATTGTATGATTTTTTTTATTATAGATAACATAACATAACAAATCAAATAAAATAAAATCTTTTCAAATAAATAAAAAGATATGAAAGACTATAAGATATAAGAGTTTAGGGTTTAGGGTGTTAGGAATAAAAGATGTAATCATTTAATTTAATACTATTTGATAAATGAGAATGAGAAATATTAATCATAAATGAATCTCTTTGGAGAAAAATTCTTTCTGCATGAAAAGGGGTATGAGTAATGAGAGGGAAAGTTTCAAAAATTGGTCAATTTCATGATATGTACAAAAAATTTAAATTTGATTTCCATGGAAAGATAGTTGGTAGAGAGTATGATTAAAAATGGTGGAGAGACATATTTTCAGTTAGATAAATGGGTTAGGGGGAGCAATTATAGGATAAATAGTTATCAACTTTAAAAAAGAGTTAGTTATCTCATTAAAAATGTAATATATAAAAAATTCTTTGACAAACTACAGAAAAGAATAATGGTTCCTTTTTAAAAATGTACTTTTAAAACTTTTAGAATGTTTACATGATCATTTTTTTTTTTGGAAAATATTGTATAACTAATAAATTAAAATAATTTTAAAAGTTACTATAGTTTTTAACTTCTTTTATAAATATAATTTATAATAGGAATTAATGTATATACACGGACAATATAAAAAAGTTTACATGTTGGGGTGGAATAAAGGAAAAAGGGAAGTAGGTTGAGTTTGTTAGGATATATTGTGCAAATGAAAAACTGAGGCAGAGATAAGAATAAAAGATGAATAAAGAAAAATAATCATTCACCTTAATATGTAATTTTTAACTTTCATTTATTATAAATTCTATTTATTAAAAAATTATCGTATGTCTTCTTTTTGTCAAATTATTATTGTGTGTCTAATACGATAAAAATGTCTCGTGCATAGCATGGTTACACGACTAGTTATACAATAATAAGTTGGTTGAGAATTTGAGATACCAATAAATAAAGGTATCATTGGAAAAAATCATTAATATTTTCTTTTAATAATCTAAAGTAACAAACAGTTTGATGTTGGAAGTGGAAAAGTCCCACATCGGACAGTGGGAAAGGAGGGGTGGTCTCCTTATGTTATACTACCTCCGTTCCTATTTAACTGTCCACTTTAAAAAAAAAAATTGTTCCTATTTAACTGTCCACTTACAAATCCAATGCACTAATAATTACACTTTTCTCCATTTTACCCTTATGTTAATAAATGACCCACTATTGAAAACTAATGAGAGCCAATAGTACTAAGAGAGATAAAAGGGTAAAATAGAAAGTTTAAAATTTTATTTCTATGAAAACAAGAGTAATGATTGCATTCCTTAATATGTGTGTTTTTAGTCAAAGTGGATAGTTAAATAGGAACAGAGGCAGTAAAAGGGAACCCCCCTCCAATAGAAAATTCATCCCAACAACTATTATCTCCCACTTTAAAAACAATTAGTTACACTCTTTCTCTCATTTGTAATATTTCCTTGGTGAAATATTAATTTAGTAATGTTCGAGGAAGTATGCATAATTGGCCGAACCTCGTTATATTTGGTGTTCTCACTATTGGTTATTTAATAGTTTCATTGTTTGATAGTTGTAGTGATTTATTGTGCTATTAAATGCATGTCTAGAAAATTCTGTCTAAGGAAAATTCGGATTTTAAATGGGACCGTTTGGTGACCCCTCCAGAATTTCCTGGGAATTATCTGGTGCAATTTTTAGTACAATCATTCACTCACTATCTTTAATTATGGGTGGAATATGCTTTAATTCCACAACAATTGGTATCAGAGCGCCATGGTTTTGAAGTATGCTCTGTGGTTGCAGTATAAACTGATCTTCCACATCAGAAAAGATTCCTTTGGCCCTCTAGTAGTCCGCATCGACAACTATTAAGTAACAGAAATGTCTGATGATAAGAAGACATCTACTCCATCATCTTCCTCGTCTGTTTTGACGAGAACAACTATGGCGAATACGAGATTTGGCAGTGGAGATTTTTTATGGTAGTGGTCATTTTGGCATGTGGCAAAGTGAGGTTCAAGACATCCTTTTTCAACAGGAGCTTGACATTGAAATTGTAGAAAGAGAAACCACAAGATGTTGATGAGAAAGAATGGAAGAAAATTAATCGTATGGCATGTGGTACAATTCGATCTTGCCTTTCCAGAGAGCAGAAGTATGCATTTTATAAAGAAACTTCTACAAGTAAGTTGTGGAAAGCACTGGAGGAAAAATTCTTGAAGAAAAACAGTCAAAATAAGTTTTATATGAAGAAAAGGTTGTTTCGCTTCAATTATGTTCCTGGACCACTATGAATGATCACATCACCAGTTTCAATCATTAGTTGTTGACTTGTTGAATTTAGATGTGACGTTCAAAGATGAAGATTTAGCATTAATGTTTGTTGGGATCCCTTCCTGAGGAGTTTGAGTTTCTAGAAACTACTCTACTCCATGGGAAAGTTGATGTGGCTATTGGGATATAGACAAGCGTACCAATATCGCAGAAGTATAATAGTTTTAAAAGTAAGGGTTGTCATACCCACGAGGAACTTGAACTACTATTAACTCAACACAAATTAGTTCACTAAGTATTTACACGAGAACTTTGAAATTGTCATTTTGGCTTTTTGTAGAAAGGTTGGTAAAACAAATAAACTAAACAAATGCAGTAAAATGGTTTCGAAAACAATTTATAAAATGGGGATTGAACTCGTCGTTCTCCCTCCTCCGTATTTCGCTAGTTCCTATATTTACACTATCACTAGGTCGATTCCTCAAATCTAAAGACCCTAAGAATATACCTTTGAATACTGATTCTTCCAATATCCAAACATATATTCACGAAGTCATTGACATTGATGCAATACACGAAAGTCGCCTAGATCGATTTCTCCAACCTAGAGACCCTAAGAATATACCATTGAATATCGGTTTCTCCAATATCCAAACATATATTCCAGCATTAAAAACAAGTATTCAAAACAATTGATAGATCAAATATCTATTCCTAGAATATTAAACCCACTGAGTAGAAACGTATAGTTCGAAATCAAAGAAATGCCTCCCGGCCAAAACTAAGATTTGATAACAAGAACTATCTCGTAAAATAGAACCAAGTGTCAATACAAAATGAGACTACCAACGTCAAATTAAAGTAAAATACAAAAATCTAAATGGAATACATCAGAGTTCGAAGACTTCGTTCAATCCCGGAGGAGGAGGTTAGCCACTCATGGAGGAGGGAAACCCACAAGGTGGAGATGGAAGGAGAGGAGGCGCAAGCCCTAGCGGAGGAAAACTTGGAGAAGAGGATTACCAAAAAGCCCCCTTGAAAAGCTTCCCTTTCTTCCTTTTATAATACGCTCGAAACTGACAAAAACTCACGCGCGCTCCAGCACAGTACAAGTGTGCTTGAGCGCACTTTTATTTGCCAGGAACTTTTCAGAAAGGTGTAGTGCGCTCCAGCACGCAAGAGGTGTGCTGGAGCGCGCCTTTGGAAAGGATTCGAGCTGGCTCAAAATTGTGCGCTGGAGAATGCAAGAGGTGTGCTGAAGCGCGCCTTTGGAAAGTGGAGAGTTAGGCTTCGATCTCCAGTTGTCTGAATTTGTGTGCTCCAGCACACTTTAAGCGTGTTTCATCACGCTTTTATAAGTTGCAATTCTGGCCATTTTTCCTCTCTGATTTCTTCTTTAATTCTCTTTTCTTCCTCCAAAATCTACAAAAGATCAATTTCTTCATCAAAATAGCTTCAAAACTACGATTTAGATTAAAAACTACATAAAACTAAAATCAAGAAATAAAAGGACAATTAGGGGCTAAATTAAGAACAATTATCATCTCAAAGTGCTAAAATTATACCCAAAAACTACTGATTTTATGCACTTATCAACTCCCCCCAACTTAGCTTCTTGCTTGCCCTCAAGCAAGATAACTCAATCAAAATGGAGCAAGCAAATTGTACACAAGTGAGGCCCAGTCTTTGTTTGAACAAAATCAAATTTCCATCATCAAAACAGCTAGAACAATCACAACAACTTTTTCAGCTCACAGAGATCAGAATTTTCAGTCAAGTATGATCAAGAAAAGAGTACACTTCAGTTACTATAGCAAATAGAAAAATCAAGGAATTTACTCTCACCAAGAACCATTCTCAGTGTATGACCTTCCTGGGTGAGTGTTTCACTCATTCCTCAAAGTGATTGATCAGCATTGGCTTGCCATTCATTTTCCATCAAATCACAGAAATAATATTAGCATGAATCCTAAGGTCTTTGAAGGTTGTAATGAGGTTGGGTTTCCAAGAAACATTGTTTTTCTAGATATTCAAATTCATACTTTTAGGAATAGAGAACTTTTATACGAGTCATGCACAATTTACCCTACCCCAAATCTCAAACTTGGAATCCCTCTTTTCTGGATTAACAACCAGCATTCTTTTCTTCTTTTCTTTCATTTCTATATACAACCCCTTTTTCTTTCTTTTCTTTTCTTCTTCTGTTTCATTTTTCTTTTTCTTTTTCTTTTTCTTTTTTTTTCACACAAAAGTTGTTTTTGACTTTCCATCTCTTCTCTTTACATGCCCAACTCATCAAAGCAACTTTGATACCCATTCACTACATAACTTGCACCTAAGCTCTCTTTCCCTAAGCATGGAGGGAAGATTAATTAAATTGCATGTGGGTTGCAGGTTACTAGAACAATCAATTGGCTCAAAAGGGCTATCAAAGAAAGTTGCTTAATCATGATGCAAGGTTGGCTATTTGGCACTAGGCTTAACGAGAAATTCAACAAATGTGCCGAAGTCATTTTCGTGCTTCTAATGATAAGTAACAATGGAAAATTAAGGCAAGACAAGCTTCGCAAATCACAGTGAGACTCTCAATTCTCTTTTGGTTTCACTCACTCACTTGGCTCAAAAGACTAAGGTTCCTTAATCAAACTACTCAATTGCTTCAAAAATTTGCCTTCTTCACCATCATGTAAAAATCCCATGCTTACTCAACTGAAAAATTCTGCTTCTTTTAAAATTCCAGATTTCTTCAAAATTTTTTGAAAATTTTTGTTCTAGGCCACAAGGATGAATTTGAAACAATTGATTTACTTTTCAAACAAAACTTTCCCAAAAAGAAAAAATTTCTCTACGATTCCCAAAAAAAATTGCTATACTTCTAAGTCAAGAATAGTGGTTTACATGAAGAACAACAAAATAACATTCACAAAGACAAAGCATCCACTATCCAAAACAATAACCAACTACCAAATATGTTTAATCTAAAAAAAACTAGAAATAAACTACTCTAAAAACAGTTATTAACAGAAAAATAGTAACAAGTAAAACATTCCCCTCAATGCATAGTCTCATCCCCATCATCGCCATCAGCTGTCTGGTCCTAAGTTCCAACATCAGACCATCATTGCCATCAGTTGCCTGGTCCTAAGTTCCAACATCAGATGGTCCTGCTCCCCCGAGAAAGAAGGCCTGTCCCCGGGCCATGAAATATGAGCAGAAAACTGCTCAGGTGAAGGCTAATGCCATGATCCAGGGATATGAGCAGACTGAGACAAATAAGCATGGTGTTAGGACTCATTTAGGAGCACTTGTCCTGGATGAATGACGGCTAGCTGGCTCTGGGTGTGCTGCTGAGAAGCTCAATGCACTGGTTCCAAAGCTCTATACACAAACAATGAAGCTCAAGTCAAATGATTAAGCACTAGGTACATGGTTCAAGCATTTTATCAAATACCAAGAGAACTTTAAATTTTTCACATTGACTCAAAGGGAAAAATCAGGCAAATTCACTTCAAGCACTCACAAGTGTCAATCCAATAATACAATGTTTTCACAAAAGCTATTTAAGCAAGCACAAATGATTTGGGCATTTTACCAAACATTTGGTGGGCTCACAATTTTGTAATGAAAAAGAACATTCAAGCACAACCCACCGCTTCCAAAATTTACACAATCAATCAAAAACAAACACACAATCCAAAAAGAAAGACAATCTAAACAGTGGGAGTAGTTTAATTAAGCAATTACACAATGGAAATTGTACCCTAACCTAACCTATGGGTTTCTAAGAGAGAAGAGAATGTGGAGAAAGATGGCACCTACCTTGAGCTTGGAGAAGAGGAAGAAGTAATAGTGCAAGAGGAAAGTATGAGTGAGGGAAGAATTGGAAGATGAATAGTTGAAGTGTGGGTTAGTATGTGAGGGAGAAGAGAAGAAGGAAGGAAGATGAGCAAGGGATAAGTGTGCGCGTGTGAGCGGACAAGGAAGGGATTGGCTTTAAGGTCTTGCTGCCTAGTGTGCGCGCACTCATTGCGTGCTTCAGCGCGCTGCAAACAGAGACGGGAGAAAATTTTGTGCTTCGGCGCACCTGACAAGCTAAAAGGGTGTGCTTCAGCACATATGATGTGTGCTTCAACGCACATAAGTCAGAGGGTGAGAAAATTTAGTGCGCTGGGGAATTAACAGGGTGCGCTTCAGCGCACCCAAGTCAGAAAGCCATGGATTTTTATGTGAGCTAGAACGCTTGAGCACGTTTTTGTGTGCTCAAGCACACTCAAGTCAGAGGCTCCAAGGAGTTTTAAGAAAATTAGCTTGTTTGAGCTCACTCTTGTGCGCTCAAGCACACCTTGGGAAAAGGGTGATATAGGTAAGTAACAAAATTGTGCGTTTGAGCTCACCTGAAGTGTGCTCAAGCGCGCACAAGTCAGAGAGCTCCACGAATATTTTTTAAGCTAGCGCGCTTGAGCACGCTTTTTTGCGCTCAAGCACGCTCAGGTCAGAGAGGTGGAGAAAATTCATGTGAACTAGCGCGCTTGAGCACACTTTTGTGTGCTCAAGCACGCTCAAGTCAGAGTGCACAAAATTTTTTAAGAAACAAGCGTGCTTGAGCACACTTTTGTGCGCTCCAGCATGCTCAAGACATTGGCCCTCCTGCATCAGTTATGCAGCAAACTACTGCAGAATTTTGCAGTAATTTTCCTAAACTTTAGCTCAAATTTTTCCAACTTTCTAAACTTTTTTCTTTTTCAATTCTTGCACAATTTGATTCAATCCAAGTCCTCAATTCTTCTAAATCACATTCCCCATGGATACTCCCATTTATAAAGAATCTAAGCTAGAATTGAGTTCTAAAACTCAATTTTTCTGAAACAATAAAAAACACACACAAACACACATTCAACCACCTCAATTTGCATTACAAACTTGTTCTCATGCAACATACCTCAAACATATCTCAAAATGCACAAATATGCATGATTCACAGTTATGAGATGATTAAATGCATAAAATGACAAATTAACACATCCACCCACAATTTCACTACCTAACACTTATGCACAGAAACAAAACACAGTTAATTCCTAATTAACACAAAGACAGAATTTTAAAATGCAATAACACTGGGTTGCCTCCCAGGAAGCGCTTGCTTAACGTCACGTAGCTTGACGCCTGTTTCCATTATGGTGATTGAAACTGGAACATTGTGGCGAGCCTTGGTGCTGCACCACCACTTTCTTTTGACAACAATCCTTCAAACTGAAATTTTGGAGTGAGCCTTGGTGCTGCACCCTTAGCTTCTTTTGACAGCAGACTTCCAGATACTATTGCCTCATATGGATTTTTTATATGAACTGGCTCTAACCATCTTGCATTCTTTCTGGAATTAGACCATGCAGTTGATATCTTTGGCCTGAATTTTCTTTTATTTGGCCTTTTGTTATGACATGCATGAGTCTTTTTCTCCTGAAACTTGGAAGATTCATAGTTGACAGTTTTCAATTCCTTTGCTTCCTGCAGTCGTGGCTTATTTTCTGTTGGAAGAATTTTATCAATCATATCCACTTTGAAGCACTCTTATTGATCCTTTGGTTGCTGAATAGCTTCAAACACATTGAAGTTGACTTCTTCATCTTGTGTCATGACCTTCAGCTTACCATCATCAACATCAATGATTACTTTAACTGTTTTCATAAATGGTTTACTACAGATCAATGGAACTTCAGAACCTTCCTTGATATCCATGATCACAAAGTTCAGTGGAAACACAGAATTACCAACTTTTTCCAAAAAATCCTCTGCTACACCGTAAGGGTATCTCACAGACCTATCAGCCAATTGCAAAAGCATTCGAGTAGGTCTAACTTCCTGATTTCCAATCCTTTTCAGCATAGACAGAGGCATGAATCTTGCATGATTCAGCATCTGCTCCATAGCTTCTAGAAAAGGAATGTTGATTTACAGCCCTGTAAAACTATCCAGAGACTGTGCCAGCTGCATTTTTCTATCTTTCTTTGAAAGGGCTTTAGGACATGGTAATCTCTTTAGTTGTGGTATTTCTTCCCCTCCTTTCTCCTTCCTTTTCTCACCTTCTCTTTTGTCACTCTTTTTCTCATTTTCTTTTTCTTTTTCTCTATTTACATCATTCTCTTTATTCATTTCTCCCTCTTCCTCACAACCACTTATTTTCTTTTCACTCTCATTCTTTTTTCTCTCACTCTTTATTCTCTATTTTTCACTCTCCTCTATTTCTTTTTCGATCTCTCCTTCTTGCAACACTTCTTCCTTAGCTGCCAAGTTGTCCCCAACACCTTCCCCTATTGTTATGCCACTCCTTGTGGTGATATCATTACACTGCTTCCTAGGGTTGGTTTGAGTAGTTGTTGAGAATTGTTCTGATTGTTTGTTAGTTGAAAGTTTATCTAATTGTCCAACTTGAGCCTCAACATTTCTTATTGATGCTTCAATATTTTTCTGAGATGCCATAGAAACCTGTAAGAATTCCTCAAGAGCATCGTCCAATTTTGATCTTCCTTGTTGAACTGAATGATAATTTTGTTGTTATTGGAGAGGAGGTTGCATGTAAGATGAAGCTTACAAGAATTCCTCAAGAGCATCGTCTAATTTTGATCTTCCTTGTTGAACTGGAGGATAATCTTGCTGTTGTTGGAGAGGAGGTGGCATATAAAATGAATCAGCATATTGTTGCCACCCAAAACTCTGATTCTGGTAACTTCCCCAACCTTGTGAAAAATTGTTAAGACAATGATTGTTGTTGGAGGAATTACCAGGAGTTTCCATGCTAGAAAATTATCTCGATCCCTGTTGCATAGCATAATCTCCAAGTGTTCTTCTTGGTGGATATTGTCATTCACCATCCATGATTGGTTCAAGAGTTGGAAGAATTGGTTGTGATTGTGGAGTAGAGAAACCTCTTGATTCTTCTCCTTGAGTTAGAACACTCAAACAAGGATTAGCACCAAGTAGCAATTAAAACAAAAATAAACTATGAACAAAGAACTAATTACAAAAATCTTAATGAACTAACTTGTGGAATGTATAGAAGTTACTAAGTTCCCCGGCAAGGGCGCCAAAAATACTTGTTCGGATATAGGCAAGCGTACCAATATCGCAACAGTATAATAGTTTTAAAAGTAAGGGTTGTCATACCCACGAGGAACTTGAACTACTATTAACTCAACACAAATTAGTTCACTAAGTATTTACACGAGAACTTTGAAATTGTCATTTTGGTTTTTTGTAGAAAGGTTGGTAAAACAAATAAACTAAACAAATGCAGTAAAATGGTTTCGAAAACAATTTATAAAATGGGGATTGAACTCATCGTTCTCCCTCCTCCGTATTCCGCTAGTTCCTGTATTTACACTCTCTCTAGGTCGATTCCTTAAACCTAAAGACCCTAAGAATATACCTTTGAATACTGATTCCTCCAATATCCAAACATTATTCACGAAGTCATTGACATTGATGCAATACACGAAAGTCGCCTAGATCGATTCCTCCAACCTAGAGACCCTAAGAACATACCCCTGAATACCGATTCCTCCAATATCCAAACATATATTCCAGCATTAAAAACAAGTATTCAAAGCAATCGATAGATCAAATATCTATTCCTAGAATATTAAACCCACCGAGTAAAAACGTTTAGTTCGAAATCAAAGAAATGTCTCCCGGCCAAAACTAAGATTTGATAACAAGAACTATCTCGTAAAATAAAATCAAGTGTTAATACAAAATGAGACTACCAATGTCAAATGAAAGTAAAATAATCTATATGGAATACATCGGAGTTCGAAGACTTCGTTCAATCCTGGAGGAGGAGGTTAGCCACTCATGGAGGAGGGCAACCCACAAGGTGGAGATGGAAGGAGAGGAGGCGCAAGCCCTAGAGGAGGAAGACTTGGAGAAGAGGATTACCAAAAAGCCCCCTTGAAAAGCTTCCATTTCTTCCTTTTATAATACGCTCGAAACTGACGAAAACTCGCGCGCGCTCCAGCACAGTACAAGTGTGCTTGAGCGCACTTTTATTTGCCAGGAACTTTTCAGAAAGGTGTAGTGCGCTCCAGCACGCAAGAGGTGTGCTGGAGCGCGCCTTTGGAAAGGATTCGAGCTCGGCTTCGAGCTTTCTCAAAATTGTGCGCTGGAGCACGCAAGAGGTGTGCTGGAGCGCGCCTTTGGAAAGTGGAGAGTTAGGCTTCGATCTCCAGTTGTCTGAATTTGTGTGCTCCAGCACACTTTGAACGTGCTTCAGCACGCTTTTATAAGTTGCAATTATGGGCATTTTTCCTCTCTGATTTCTTCTTTAATTCTCTTTTATTCCTCCAAAATCTACAAAAGATCAATTTCTTCATCAAAATAGCTTTAAAACTCTGATTTAGATTAAAAATTACATAAAACTAAAATCAAGCAATAAAAGAGCAATTAGGGGCTAAATTAAGAACAATTATCATCTCAAAGTACTAAAATTATACCCAAAAACTACTGATTTTATGCACTTATCAGTGACTCTTAGTGAAGTTTGTACTGCTCTATATAGTTATGAACTAAGGAGGAAAGACAAGAGAGATAACATAAATGGAACAACAGAGGCTTTGGTTGTCAGAGGGCGGTCACAAAATCAGAACAAAGGAAAGAAAGGGAGATCCAAGTCGCGGTCCAAACCAAGTAAAGATGAATGTGACTTTTGCCGCGAGAAAGGACATTGGAAGAAAGACTTCCCAAAGTTAAAGAACAAAAGCAAGCCTGATAAAGAAAAAGTTGTCTCTAATTCATATGTGGCTGAGTGTGACAAAGATTCAGACTTTTCACTAGTCACTGTGCCGTCAAATAGCCCTTCTAGTGCATGGCTATTGGATTATGCTTGTAGTCATCATATGTGTCCCAATAGGGGTTGGTTCTTTAATTTTAGAGAACTAGAAGGCGGTCATGTTTACACAGCGAACAATAATCCTTGAGCCACCATCGAGATTGGTTCAATCTGGTTGAAGAATCATGATAGATCAATCCGAATTTTAAATGATGTTCGATATGTGCCGAGTTTGACGAAAAATCTTATTTCTGTGGGAACCCTAGAGTCAAAGGGTTTTACAATAATTGCAAAAGATGGAATGATGAAAGTCATCTCTGGTGCAATGGTGGTGATGAAAGGAATTCAGAAGAATAATAACTTGTATTATTTTCAAGGTAGTACAGTTATTGGAGTAGCGGCAGTAGCTTCTGATGATGATCATGAGACAAAAGCTTTCAGGTTATAGCATATGCGTCTAGGGCAAGCCGGAGAAAAATCTTTGAAGCTTCTTGTGAAGCAAGGATTGCTGAAAGGTGTACATGTTTGCAAATTAGACTTTTGTAAGCATTGTGTCAAAGGAAAGCAGACAAGAGTGAAATTTGGGACTGCAATCCATGATACAAAAGGTATTTTGGATTATATTCACTCTGATGTTTGGGGACCTTCCAAAATGGCTTCTATGGGAGGAAAACACTATTTTGTAACCTTTGTTGATGATTTTTCTCGGAGAGTATGGGTGTATACCTTGAAGTCAAAAGATGAAGCGTTGAAGGTTTTTCTCATCTGGAAAACGATAGTGGAAACTCAAACAGGAAGAAAGATCAAATGTCTTCGCACAGATAATGGTGGAGAATACAAAAGTGATCCTTTTCTGCAAGTCTACAAAAAAGAAGGCATAATTCGACACTTTACAGTCAGGGAAACACCACAACAAAATGGAGTGGCAGAACGCATGAACCGGACACTGGTAGAGAAAGTTCGATGCATGTTGTCTAATGCTGGTCTGGGCAAACAGTTTTGGGGGTGAAGCAATGACATATGCTCTCCATATCGTAAATCGCTTGCCATCAACTGCAATCGGGGGCAAGATGCCATTGGAGAAGTGGTTTGGAAAGTCTGCTACAGATTATGATTCCTTGCGTGTGTTTGGTTCCACTGCATACTACCATGTTAAGGAATCAAAGTTAGATCCAAGAGCTAAGAAGGCCTTTTTATGGGAATTACTTCTGGAGTGAAAGGATATCATCTCTAGTGTCTAGAGACAAAGAAGATCATTCACAGCAGGGATGTTACCTTTGATGAGTCTACCATGTTAAGAAAGGTAACAGTAGAAGATGAGAAGCCAATACATGAAACTCTGAAGCAGGTAGAGTTTGATAAAAGAAATTTTATCCCAGCTGTAAACGAAGACACAATTGAAGACTTTCCTACGGTAGAAGGGGGTCAAGTGATGAAGAGGTTCAAATCCAAGAACCTCCACAACAACTTTCAGATCTAGATGGGCCAATTGCAAAACGTAAGGGAAAACGAAATCACACAACACCTTTATGTTATAAAAATATGGTGGCTTATGCATCTCAAATTGAAATTGAAGATATTCCTACCATTTATCATGAAGCTGTCCAAAGTTCCGAAGAGGAAAAATGGAGGATAGCGATGAATAAAGAAATGCAATCCCTTTTGAAGAATCAAACATGGAGATTGACAAATCTTCCAAAAGGAAAAGAGGCAATTGGATGTAAATGGGTATTTACAAAGAAAAATGGATTCTCTGACCAGAGTGATGTTCGCTACAAAGCAAGATTAGTGGCCAAGGGCTTCGCTCAGAAAGAAGGAGTTAATTACAGTGAAGTATTTTCTCCAGTTGTAAAACCCTCCTCCATCAAAATATTGCTAGCTTTGGTGGCAGATATGGATCTGGAACTAGTTCAGTTGGATGTAAAAACTGCATTTTTACATGGGGACTTAGAGGAGGAAATCTATATGACCCAGCCTGAAGGATTTAAAGTTGATGGAAAAGAGAAAAAGGTATGTAAACTTGAAAAATCGTTGTATGGTTTGAAGCAATCTCCAAGGCAATGGTACAAATGATTTGACAAGTTTATGATGAAACAAAAGTACACTAGAAGCAAATATGACCAATGTGTGTATTTGCGCAAGCTGCAAGATGGATCCTACATTTATCTCCTTTTATATGTTGATGATATGTTGATAGCATCTAGAAGTCAAGTCGAGATTGATCAATTGAACTCAACTAAATAAGGAGTTTGAGATGAAGGATCTAGGAGAAGCAAATAAGATTCTCGCCATGGAGTGGAGCAGAGATAGAAAATTGGGGAGACTTTGTTTGACTCATAAACAATATCTGAGAAAGGTACTAAAGCGTTTTAGCATGAATGAGAAGTCAAAACCTGTTAGTACTCCACTAGCTCCTCATTTCAAGCTTAGTGCATCTTTGTCTCCGAAAGATGATGCAGAACGGGAACACATGTCAAGAGTACCATATGCAAATGCTATTGGCAGCTTGATGTATGCTATGGTGTGTACAAGACCTGACATTTCACATGCAGTTGGACTTGTTAGCAGGTATATGATGACCCTAGAAAGGAACATTGGCAAGCTGTGAAATGGATTCTATGATACATTGTGAATACCATAGATGTTGGGTTTGTGTTTGAAAAGGACAAGCAAAATGGCAAATGTGTAGTCGGCTATTGTGACTCTGACTATGCAGGAGATCTAGATAAACGTCGATCAACTAATGGTTATGTTTTTACTCTTTCTTGAGCACCAGTTAGCTGGAAGTCTACTTTACAGTCAACAGTTGCTTTGTCTACCACAAAGGCAGAGTATATGGCAGTGACAGAGGCTGTTAAAGAAGCAATTTGGCTTCAAGGGTTGCTTGATGAACTGGGAATTGGACAAAATCAAATGGAAATACATTGCGATAGTCAAAGTGCTATTCGCTTAGCAAAAAGCCAAGTTTATCATGCAAGGACGAAACACAATGATGTTCGTTATCATTTTGTACGGGAGATTCTGGAAGAAGGTGGAGTACTACTTCAGAAGATTCCAACTGCAGAGAATCCTGTAGATATGATGACGGCGGTCAAATTTCAACATTGTTTGAATTTGATCAATATCATTGAAACTTGAAGATCGACACATTTGAAGACACTATTAAAGATGATTATTGAGAGAAAATTTTGTAGATGATAAGGTGTGGGAATTTTCCAAGGTGGAGATTTGTTGGAAGTGGAAAAGTCTCACATCGGACAGTGGAAAAGGAGGGGTGGTCTCCTTATGTTATAAAAGGGAACCCCCCACCCTCCAATAGAAAATTCATCCCAACAACTATTGTCTCCCACTTTAAAGACAATTAGTTACACTCTTTCTCTCATTTGTAATATTTCCTTGGTGAAATATTAATTTATTAATGTTCGAGGAAGTAGGCATAATTGGCCGAACCTTGTTATATTTGGTGTTCTCACTATTGGTTATTTAATAGCTTCATTGTTTGGTAACTGTAGTGATTTATTGTGCTATTAAGTGCATGTCTAGAAAATTCTGTCTAAGGAAAATTCGGATTTTAAGTGGGACCGTTTGGTGACCCCTCTAGAATTTTCTGGGAATTATCCGGTGCAATTTTTAGTACAATCATTCACTCACTATCTTTAATTATGGGTGGAATATGCTTTAATTCCACGACATTTGAGACAAACTAAAGTTCTCAAAGTGACATATTTTAAAACGAGGGGAGGATACAAAAAGAATTATATCATATGGCGGTCAGTTGCATTTGACTGGTGCACTGATAGTATTTGCAAAAGTGGAGGGCAAGAAATCTAGAAGTAGTAGCGGACAAGAGGAAGTAGATTAAAGTCAACATCAATGATTGCAATATTGGACTGAGTATGAGACTAAGTGACTGCCAATCCACGCACTCAATGTGCATACAAACTGTTTAGGATTAGATTAGACTTTAGAGGCATGTTATGTTACCCTTATAAAAAGCCTTCTCAAGCAGCATGGTTCTGCAAAAGAAAATAGCTCAAAGTTTACTGATAAGTATAGACTTTGACTGCCATTTGGAAATGGCAAAGTTTGCAATCTCAGTCGCATTCTTCTCCTTGATACTGTTGGCACTAGCAAATGGTTCTAATGCTGGCGGTATTGCAATCTACTGGGGCCAGAATGGTAATGAAGGCACACTTGCAAATACATGTGCCACAGGGAACTATGAGTTTGTTATCTTGGCCTTCCTGCCAACATTTGGCAATGGTCAGAAACCAATGATTAATCTAGCTGGGCATTGTGATCCCTACAGTAATGGGTGTACTGGTTTAAGCTCTGACATTAAGTCCTGCCAAGCCAAAGGCATCAAGGTGCTGTTGTCTTTGGGAGGAGGTGCTGGTAGCTACTCACTTGCATCCTCTCAGGATGCAAGGCAAGTAGCAACTTACCTTTGGAATAACTTCTTGGGGGGACACTCTTCTTCTCGCCCTCTTGGACCTGCTGTTCTTGATGGCATTGATTTTGACATTGAAGGAGGCACAAACCTATATTGGGATGATCTTGCTAGGTACCTCAAAGGATACAGCAAAAATGTTATCTTGACAGCAGCTCCTCAATGCCCATTTCCTGATGCTTGGATAGGAAATGCCCTCAAGACAGGTCTTTTTGATTATGTTTGGGTCCAATTCTACAACAACCCTCCTTGCCAGTACAGTTCCAATGGAATTAACAATCTTGAAGATGCATGGAAGCAGTGGACATCAGATATCCCAGCCAACAAGATCTTCTTGGGACTACCAGCTTCCCCTCAGGCTGCAGGCAGTGGTTTCATAGCTGTCCCTTATCTTACTTCTAAAGTGCTTCCAGCAATTAAGGGTTCTTCCAAATATGGAGGAGTTATGCTGTGGTCCAGGTACTATGATTATCAGAGTGGTTACAGTTCTTCCATCAAGAACCATGTCTAACATCTAAACTTATATGGGCATATAATGATGTATGTAATATATATTCGTGCACTGGTGTATGAGGGTGATCAATATACATATATGCAGCTTTTCCTCTGAATTATATTACCTGTGTGTATTGTAAACAAGTTTTTACCTGAATTATTTTTGGGAAACGAGTATTTTGAGAAGCACTAGTACTAGAAATTAGGAAATAAAGCCACAAAAGAGCATAAGGATAAGTTAGATAACATAAACCAATTCTTAATTTGTCTGTTTTTCTTTGATATATTATTACAACTAGAAATTTGAAAGCATACAAGAACAAAAAAAAACAGAGAAGAAAATAAAGCTAGAACAAAACATTGGATAAATATTTCGTTGCACAAATTCAGTTTGAAAGTTAAATTATACACAAAATTTGATAACAATAAGGAGGAAAAAAATCAATAACAATATTTCAATTATGTTCGTGCTTTATTTCTTCTACATTCTTTTCTTACTAGTTTATTCTCTGATTGACACCAATTAACATTGAAAATACTCCTCTCTTCTACATTCTTTTCTTACTAGTTTATTCACTCCAATATGTACTTGAGTATATATCTCTAATTTCCATAACAGCTTATTGCTTAATCACTGTTTCCTATGCCCAGATGATGCCATAAGCACAGCAACAGCTACAATAAACATAAACAGCATACTCCCCAGCAGAATATATGTTCTTCTTGATGATTTCCGGTACTCCCCAAACAAAACGATGCCCCAAAATGTGCTCACAAGTGGAAGTGCCTGTTTGATTCAAATGAAGAAATGATTCAATAATTCATTGAACATACAAAAGTTAGATATTGAGAAAACTGGTGGCGTTTGGTTTGGTTTGATTTTATTTTTCATTTTAAGTTGATATGTCTTTGTTTATAATTACAAAAATGTCATCTTATAACCACATTCTTTCCTGTCTTTAAGATGTTGTGAAGCAAAATGGGAAAACAAATTTTGTTGCTTTTAGTCCTATGAAAATTCTTACAAAATAGGAAAGAAAGTGAACATAGTGTGATATTTTTTTAATTATCAGTGAAAATATATCAATTGAAAATGAAATCAGATTTGGAGAAAAGATGTCAATAAATGACAAGTAATATCTAATATGCGCTACACTTGTTATCATTTTTTGGCTACTTTTCATACTTGTAAGTTGTAATATGCTATTTATGTCATAAAAAAAAGGCCATTCCTCTCACGTTATTCATATTTATAGATGTAATAAAACTCACCTGGACAGCATCTGCTGCTGCATATCCTGCTGCCTGACCTCCCATAAATTGGAGACCATTCCCAAAACCACAAAGAAGACCAGCCAACAAGGCCCAGCCTCTGCCATTCCAGTCTCCCAAATAAGCCTTCAATGATGACTTGGGTAAGTTTAAGACAGGGCGGTAAAGGAAGGTGATGTTTAGAATTATGGCAATTACAAAACAAGAGACTGAAAAATAAAAGAAGGCAGTATAAACAGTCAAATGGGGAACCCCTTGTTTTAAAGTATGCCACTGGTCATTTGTTGCTAAGTTGAATGCTGGTGAGAACAAAGAGAAGCAAAGTCCAGCAAAGAAAGTTATAGTCAATCCAATCATAGTGCTCTTCCCAAAAACCTGAAGCATAATTTAATTTAAGTGTGAGATTATATGATTAAGACCAAAGATTTGGTTTATGACAAGTGTATGTGCCATACAAGGTTGATTAATAGAATGTTTCTTGAAGTCTTTGGCTCAGTTTGGATACACTTCTGCTGAAGAACTTCTAAAAGATAAAAATAGAAAGAATCAAAGAGGTCAAATGAATTTAACTTCTCCAAAAGTTGAAATTAGTTACTTATGGAGAAGTTAAATGGGAGAACTTTTGGAGTACGTGGGCTACAAAAACTATTTTTTCAACTTATGGAGAAGTTAAATGCATTTGACCTCTTTAATTTATTCTATTTTTTACCTAGAAATACTTCTGCTGAAGTTTTATCCAAACTGGCCCTTCATCCCATAACACAATATATATGATAAATTATAGTCACCTGCCTTAATAGCTCTTTTTTTCTCAAGCTCTATGAGAAAAACTGCAGTTCCTGCTTTAAATTTGTCTGCAGAGCCACTTCCACTTTCAAGATCCTTTGATTTAACTATAATAGTAGATATTGAAAAGGTAGAAAAAAAATTAGCATGTTGTCTAATTAAACAATCCCGCAAGTTGAACCTTATCAAAACTTCTTACCTATATTTCCTTCTTTCAAAGAGTTCCTGGCAGAAATAAAAAGTTGTTGATAGAATTAGCAATATGCTACCAAATTCAGATAGCAAAATTAGACAGCACTAAAATCAAACTCAACCATTGACATTATAAATGATAAGGCAGAACTTAAAAAACTGAATGTTAATAATACTCCTATGAAGAAGAGATATGGAAGAACTACAAACACCAAATCAGCACTCGTCAAATTCAAGAAACTAAAATAACAATAGCAACCAAAATTCAGAACCAGCTGAAGTGCTTCTGCTTCCAAAGTTAGAATAAGAAAACAAGAAAAAATTTATTCTTAAAAATATTGCACAAAATACTGCAGCAACAGACATCTATCACCACTTGGTTAACAGTCTAGAATTGTGGTTCATTAAAAAAATGGAGGAAAGGAAAAAAGAGTCCTCTCTTTTACTGAGTTACTGCTCAGAACATTAATTGAGCTGGTTGTATACTTGTTATTTATTCTACTTCGAGAATTGCCTTCATAAAATTAGAAAGTTGTTTATACAGGCAAGTACCCCTTTTAGAAGGCAGAGAAGGCATAAGGATTACAAGGCAAGTTGAAAATAGTACTAGGGAATCAGCAAGGGGCATTAACTGTAAATATAACATCTATACCCAATAGTCATTTCTTAATATAAATTTAAGCAAACAATACATACAAGGTTCCATCTTTATAATCACTTGACAAATTGTTGAGTTTGGCTTCATTATCAGCAGTATTAGATGAATGAACAGCAGAGCCTAGACAAACTGCAATCAAGAAGCAACCAACTCCTGGGAAAAGGATCTCAGCTTTATTGATTTTGTCATCCAAAAAGTAATTCAAGGTTGTGCCTGTTACAATTGGAACAAAGATAGTGCAGTAGAACTCAGTACTGGAGCAAGCTGAAGTATTGACTTTATATATGTCTTAACTTTTGTTTGTTTAGTGGTTTAATTATTATTTTGGGGGTGAAAAACTGAAAATATAATATAAGCACTCTATTTTGGAGTGTATGTCAGTGAGATACCTATAACAACAGTTATGCTTGCTGTAATGACTTCAGTAACCGACAGCCCCACAAAAGCCCATGCATATTGTGTGGACAGATTCCCAAGGCTAAGGACCACACCACCCCCCATTGCAAACAGAACAGATGGCCAATTATCCTGCACTTAATAACTTGAGCAGATTTTTAAACCAATAGTAGTCAATATTATACAATAATAGAAAAAAAATTCAATGCTAAGCATGCCTTCAACTGTATAGTTCCAAAGATAATTAAAATGAAACTCAGTACATATTACTAATATTGGAATAATTAGAATATTGAGCAAAGTACTCCAACTTTCCCTGGATTTTACTGATTGCTCCACATGTCCCCTATCTTTTAGAACCTATACATACCTGCCCTCTTGACTTTTGCTAAGGATAAGCATCCAAATTAGAAGGAAAGCTTGTAGAAAATCAGGAAAAAAATGGAAGGAGTGAGTATATTACCCTTTTCTTGTAAATTTTTTTTAAAGCTTATTTCTTAAGAGAGTTAGCCATTCTGATTTGATTGAACCTCAAAACCCAATAGAATTACACCGATCAGGAACCTTACCTCAAAGACCTTTCAATCTTCAAATATTATTCCACTTATAATTCTTAGATTTCTGTTATTCATGCACAGAACTGATAGCTTATTAATGATAGTGGCATGTCATGTACTTCTTCAACACATCTAGTTTGTCATGCATGCTTTTGTTTCTAAAATCATATTTTCCAAAATATCATCCACTAATGAGGCCTCTATTTAGGATTAAGATGACCCTCACATCCACTAATAAAATATCCTTTATTTTTTGGGATGATGATTATAACTGCAGAATACAATTAATACCCGTACCTGAGCAAGTTGAGATAAGAAATTTGGCTCATGAGGTGTGCTCTTGCCTATCTCACCAAATGTAAAAGCAATGATAACAGCAGCCAAGAGATTGGTGATTGAGTAATCAAGGTAGGTATGCTGAGGAAGACGACCTCGCCTTTCTAACAAAGTCATAACAGCAGGCCATGTCCCCAAGAAGAAAAGAGCTAAGAGCATGCACACTATGGCACCTCCCTTGCTCTCCACCAAATACATTTTCAACTCAGTACATAAAATGCTCAGAAACTTAGTAATCAAGGAGGAAATCTCAGAGAAATCCTGAAAGCAGCAAAAATTAGGTGTACTTAAGAAAAACACCAAAATGATAAGCTATTACAAGAATGCTACAACTACAAGTAGTAAGGTCCCAATAAAGAATGCATCCATATAAAAGAGGGCAGATCCACAGAAATTCATGCAACATGATAAGCTGAATTTATTAATTTAAACTTAAAGTAGAGGGTGAATCTCCTGAAACAGTTGGAAATCAGAATCCAAGTCAAAGGCAAAAGTATGACCCCCCTCAAAAAGGGGGCTTTTTAGTAGCTAGCCAATAGAATGTTCAAACAGTGTATAAAAAGATTAAAAATCTACCCAATTGCTAGTAATAACAGTAATTGTGGGCCAGAAGACAGAGAAATCATTGAACCTATGATTTAGAATCTCAGAAAACTGTTGATGGGGTGATGATTCTATATGTCTGCTGATTTGCAGAATTGGAAGTACCTGAAATTCAGAGCAGTAATGAAAATGGAACAAAGGGAACCAAAATAAGAAAAAGAAAAAGAAAAAGAGCTGTGAATGGAAATGGTTTCCCACCCAATCAGCCACCGCAGGAAAACTGCAAAAAGGAAGTATCCTTTTGAATTGTGATTGAGTCCCATTGGAGGCAAGGAAGTAACAAAGTCAACTGGAATCTTGACAGCGGATTCCAACTTGTCTGATTTGGAATGTCAATTATTTTTATTTTTATTTTAGTTGGAAGGAGAATCTATTTTCATTTTCGCCTTTTCAGCATGTGAAAACTGAAAACATACTATTAAGTAGAATTTTTTTTTCTAATTTTAATTTATTAAAGACTAAATACTAAATAGATTTTTAATTCCTATAAAATCTCCAAATATTTTATATTAGTTCCTTTTCATTTTTTTCTTCATTCATGCTCCCAATTCAACCCAACCCAACCCACTTAAACCAACCCACACCAATCACAATCCAACCCAACCTAAATCATTCCAAACCTAACTCAATCCAACCCAGCTCAAAGTTGAAATTAACCCAACTCAACTCAAACCAAATGCAAGCCAATCCAACCCAACCAAAACCAAATGAAAATAGACCAAGTAATCATTTAAGGTACCAAATGAGCCAAACTTTTGGTTAAAACTAAGCCCCTATTTGGTGATTATGGAAAAGGGAGGAAGTGGAGTTAGATGGGTTGAAGTGGGTAGTGGAAAAGAGATGAAATAGCAAAATATGATGGGCCTCATACAAATAACATTTCTCGGTTGTTTGCTAGAGAAAAATAGAGAAATAGTTGTTGGCCCAAAATAATCGATTACTGGTCAAAAAAATCAATTATTGACTATCAGAAAATTGATTTGTGGCAAAAAAGATTGATTTCTTTATTACACCCATACAAAGACCAATCAGTGCAACTGGACAATCAATTATTATGCAGTGAAAATCAATTTTTACTGTACTCTACCGTCAAAATACGTCCAAAAAAATAAAATAATTCTATTTCACTTCTATTACATCCATTACACCAAACAACATACTTTCACATTTCTCTTCTATTTTTCACTTATTTCATTCACACCAAACAACTTTTATTTTTCCTCTATTTCACCTCTATTTCTCTTCTTCCCACGTCTCTCCTCTTCATTTCTCTACTCACCAAACATTGCATAAAAGATGGTTTGAGAATCAAAAGTGTAGATGGAATAACAATGTATTTAGTATTTATATTTCCATTTGGTTCCCATTTCTATTATCATAAAATCAAATGCTGAATTTACTCAGAGGCAAGCAAATAATGAATAAAAATCTAGCATTTGATGAAACTTTGTAAACTACTTTTGTAGATTATCATCTCTCAATGAGAAATTACAGGGAAAAAAACATAATAAAAAAAATCTTACAAGGAAGTGAAAATTAAAATATAATATTAGTAAGGGTTCCTGAAAGGGTTTATATCAATTAAAATCTTCATCCATCTTGAAGACATGTGCCCCACCGTTGCTGTTCAAGCTAGACATGACGGAAGCTTTCTGATACTCCCCAACGCGCTTTTCAAAGAAGTTGGTTTTCCCCTGCAGGGAAATCAGTTCCATCCAATCAAAAGGGTTCTGCACATTATACACCTTCCCACACCCAAGCGTTACCAGCAACCGGTCCGCCACAAATTCAATATACTGACTCATCAAGTCCCCATTCATCCCCACCAGAGCACAGGGAAGCGCGTCGCACACGAACTCCCTCTCTATCTCCACCGCATCACGAACAATCCCCTGCACGCGTTCCTCGCTCAGCTTCTTCCTCAAAAGAGAGTACAACAAACACGCGAAGTCACAGTGGAGCCCCTCGTCACGCGAGATGAGCTCGTTGGAGAAGGTGAGTCCAGGCATAAGACCGCGCTTCTTGAGCCAGAAGATGGCGCAGAAGCTTCCAGAGAAGAAGATCCCTTCGACGCAAGCGAACGCAACGAGTCGTTCGGCGAAGGAATCGGAAGCGTCAATCCATCGCAGGGCCCACTCAGCCTTTTTCGCAATACATGGAATAGTTTCGATGGCGTGGAAGAGACGATTCTTCTCGGTGGAGTCTTTGACGTAGGTTTCTAAGAGGAGGCTGTACATCTCGGAGTGGATGTTCTCGATGGCGATTTGGAAGCCGTAGAAAGCGCGTGCCTCAGCGACTTGGATTTCCTTCATGAACCTTGCGGGCTAGGTTTTCCAAAACGATGCCGTCTGAGGCGGCGAAGAAGGCGAGGACGTGGGTGATGAAGTGGCGTTCGCCGTCGGTGAGGGAATTCCAGTGGCGAAGGTCTTGGGAGAGATCAACCTCTTCTGCGGTCCAGAAAGAGGCTTCAGCTTTTTTGTACATTTCCCAGATTTGAGGGTATTGAATTGGGAACATACAGAAGCGATCTGGGTTGGGAGCTAGAAGAGGCTCTTCTGGAATTGCAGGCATTGTTGTTTGTGTTTAGGAAGAAATTGAAGAGGGGATTGGATTGAATTGGTGTTGAGGGTTGGAGATGAAGCAGGAAGATTGAGGGATTTAAATAGCGATGGAGAATAGAGGGTGATTTGAAATCACTGAAAATAGTAGCGGGTAGTTTGAAAACACTTGAAATGGGAGCGGGTAATTTGAAAGTTTTTGTAAAGCTTCTAGGAGAAGACTGAAACGAATAAGTGGCATTTTGGGGTTTTGGTTAGGGGGAGCGGGAGCGGGAGGAAGATTGTCCACGGATGAAGGGTTTTAGCGTGTGTTGGGTTTAGCTTGAAGAGTCAAACTCAAATTTGGATCTCTTAACGTAACTATTTATAGCGTTACAAATATGATTTTATCACATTTTAACGCTAAATCAAATATACACTTAGTTTAGGATTCGATCGGGGTGGTTGCGAGTTTTTAGTTTTTGATTTTTAAAAGTTTTCAATTAAGTTTTTACAACTCAAAACAAAAAACGTAGGGGTTGTTCGGGGTGATTGCGAGTTTTCAGTTTTTGTTTTTAAAAATTCTGAATCAAGTTTTTATAACTCAAAACCAAAAATTAAAAATCACTTTTTGTGGTTTTCAAAATGTATGTTTTGAAAACCACAAAAACAAGTTTTCAATTGTTGATTTTGAGTTGTAAAAATTTGATTTAAATTTTTTAAAAATCAAAAACTGAAAACTCGCAACCACCCCGAACGATCCCTTAAAACTTGTTTTTGTGGTTTTCAAAATAGACATTTTGAAAACCACATTTTGAGGTGTAAAAACTTAATTCAAAATTTTTATAAACCAAAAACTGAAAACTCGCCACCACCCCGAACGCCCCCTTAGATTTTGAGCGAGTTTTTTTAAAAAGTTTTTTTAAAATTATTTTTAAGAGAATCACTTTTTAAAAAATAATATTTATAAGAATTTATAAGATATTTATTTTTCAAGAAGTAGAATCAGAAAATAATTATTTTTTATAAGAAATAACTGAGAGGTTTTTCTAGAAGAAAACAGTTGCAGTAGAAGAGGGGAAAAAGTTTTAAAAGATGGACATTTAATTTTGCAAACAAATATTTTTTATGATTATAACCAAATAAAATTTTCTTTGACCAAGCACAAACAAATGAAAATAATGCAGGGAGGCCCTTTGTTTGGATGAGGGTGCCCGAGCGAGAGGTGTGTAAAAAATGAGATGGTTGAAAATGGAAATAAATGAAAATAAAAGGAAAATAATAATGACTTAAATGAGTGGATTTTTAATTATTTGTATTAAAAAAATAAGTGAAAAGAAAGGAAAAAAGGAAATGAATAGGATATATAATTATCTTTTTCTCCACTTGTTTAAAATTATTATTATTATTAGCTCCACTTGTTTAAAATTATTATTATTATTATTATTATTATTATTATTATTATTATTATTATTATTATTATTATTATTATTATTATTATTAGAGTAAAATGTACTTTTAGCCTCTAATTTTTGTATTTTTGTAATATAATTAAAATTGAAAGTACACCAAATTTGTCTTCAACGTACATATATCCTGGAAATTTTTATTGATAATAATTAAGAGAATAAGTATTTTTAATTATACACATTATTATTATTGGCGCAAAGACAGGCACTGTAGTTCCTATCTATCCATATTATTTTGGAAAAAATGTAAATTCTTTTATTTATATTTTCAAATTTTTTAAATTTAAATCCTTCTTTAAACTTGGATGATATATTGAATTCTGGTTTTTTATGGCTAAAAATTTAGGGTGAGGGGATGGGGCACCAGTCCAAGACAGGGAAAGCCTCCGGGCTCTTAGAGCACTTACAGAGGTACTTACATTTTACCTCACCTCAAGGAGACGAGTGGGGGTTCGAACCTGCGATCTGTCACATACGAGACCCTGTCTTGCTCCACTCGACCAACCCCATGAGGTTAACTTCTGATTTTTTTTTAATGATAACTTTTTTAACATTAATACTTATTTTACAATTCAAATTCAAATCTTGATTGATTATATTTTTTCTATTCTAATTTTAATCCCTATTTCTTAATTTAAATTTAAAATATTATCCTTATCATTTAAGTCGTGAATTTTTAAAGTAATTTTGAAAAGTATAGATTAATAATTCAAATTCAGGTCCTTCTTTAAATTTGGATGATATACTAAATCTTTTTTTTAATGATAACTTTTTTAACACTAATCCTTTTTTTACAATTCAAATCCAAATTCAAATCATAATTGGTTCTATTTGGCTAAGATATGTTAGTGGTCCCTCAAAATATCCCGATTTTTCCATTTGGTCTCCCCAAATTTTTTTTTCCCGATTGGTCCCCCCAATTTTTTTTCATTCCCATTTGGTCTCTCTGTTAGTGCATTGTTTATTATCTCCATTAAATGTTTGCGTGACAGCTTAGCTGGACAAAATAATCATACATGACATGCATATGTGTCTTCTTATATGTCCTACATGATAAAATAAGCCTATAGGTGGTGAATCAACGCCTTTTTGTGAGTCACATGGATGAACTCTATAATTGTTTTTTCATGTAATGTGGTGATATAAGTCATGTAGGACACATAAGATGACACATATGCATGCCATGTATGCTTATTTTGTCCACCTAAGCTGCCACGCAATCATTTAACGGAGATAATAAACGGTGCACTAACAGAGGGACCAAATGGGAATGAAAAAAAAAATTGGGGGACCAAATGGGAAAATCGGGATATTTGGGGGGACCAAAAACATAATTTAACCATTCTATTTTTTCCTATTCTAATTTTAATCTCTATTTCTTAATTTAAATTTAAAATATCATCCTTATCATTTAAGTCGTGAATATTTAAAGTAATTTTGAAAAGTATAGATTAATAATTCAAATTCAAATCCTTCTTTAAATTTGGATGATATATTGAATTTTGTTTTTATTGATTACCAGTATCATATCAGATTGCCAGTCAGCATTTATACAAGGAGGATTTATTTTTAACACTAATCCTTTTTTTTACAATTCAAATTCAAATCATGATTGATTTTATTTTTTCCTATTCTAGTTTTAATCCCTATTTCTTAATTTAAATTTAAAATATTATTTTATCATTTAAATCGTGAATATTTAAAGTAATTTTGAAAAGTATAGATTAATAATTCAAATTCAAATCCTTCTTTAAATTTGGATGATATATTGAATTTTGTTTTTATTGATTACCAGTATCATATCAGATTGCCAGTCAGCATTTATACAAGGAAGATTTATTTTTAACACTAATCCTTTTTTTTACAATTCAAATTCAAATCATGATTGATTTTATTTTTTCCTATTCTAGTTTTAATCCCTATTTCTTAATTTAAATTTAAAATATTATTTTTATCATTTAAATCGTGAATATTTAAAGTAATTTTGAAAAGTATAGATTAATAATTCAAATTCAAATCCTTCTTTAAATTTAGATGATATATTGAATTTTGTTTTTATCGATTACCAGTATCATATCAGATTGTCAGTCAGCATTTATACAAGGAAGATTTATTCTTGATGGCATTTTGATTGCAAATGAAATTGTAGAGGAGCTTAAAAGAAAGAAAAGAAGTAGACCGTTATTTAAAGTGGACTTTGAAAAGGCCTATGATTCATTTATTTGGGCTTTCTTACAGTATGTTATGAAAAGGATGGGGTTTCCGTATAGGTGGAGAGCATGGATAGCAGAATGCTTGAGCACTGCTAGGATTTCTGTTTTGTTGAATGAGAGTCCTTCTGGTGACTTTGGTGGTGGGAGGGGATTAAGGCAACAAGACCCTCTAGCTCCTTTTTTGTTCCCCATTGTTGTTGAGGGTTTCCACGTTATGATGAGTAAAGCAGTTGACTCTCGGGTATTTCTTGGAAATAAGACTGGTAAAGACTCGGTGTTGGTGTCTCATTTGCAATATGCAGATGACACTATAATTCTTGGGGAGGTTTCTATGCATAATATTTGGGCTATTAAGGTTATTCTACAACTTTTGAGTTGGTGTAAGGCCTTTTAGTCAATTTTCATAAAAGTAACCTTTATGGGGTAAATGTTGATAGAAGGATGTTGGATGGTATGGCATTATATTTAAACTGTAAAGTGGGTTCCTTACCTTTTTTGTATTTGGGTCTTCCTATTGGTGCAAATCCAATAAAGTTGAATACTAGGGAACTGGTGATTAATAAGGTGAAGGAAATTAGGCTAAGTGGAAAAGAAAAAATATATCCTTCGGTGGCAGAAGTGTCTTCTTGAAATTCGTTCTCCATTCCATCCCGGTCTACTTTCTTTCCTTCTTCAAGGCGCCGAAAGGTACTATTTCTAAACTTGAATCTTTATTTAGGATTTTTTTTTTGTGGGGTGGGAGTGAAGAGCATAGTAAGATCCCTTGGGTAGCGTGGGAGGATGTGTGTAGAAGCAAGAGGCATGGAGGGTTGGGAATTAGAGACCTATGAGCTTTTAATTTCGCTTTGTTAGGTAAATGGAGATGGAGGCTGTTAGTTGACAAAAATAGGTTGTGGAATAAGGTGTTAGTTTCTATCTATGGTGAAGACATATTGAGGGGGAACTATAAGGTGCAGAAAGGATCAATTTGGTGGGCTGACTTGTGGAGTATTGATAAGGAGGTGAGAATTACAGATGGTTGGTTCTATAATAGTTGTGAAAAGATAATAGGAGATGGGTGTAATACTTACTTCTGGTTGGAACCGTGGTGTGGATCGATAGCTCTTTGTGAAAAATATAAAAGACTCTTCTCAATTGCCAATAATGAAAAAGCCTCGGTTGTTCACTTGGTAGCATGGAGGGATGGGTCTTGGGAGTGGTTTTGGAGTTGGAGAAGACCTCTTTTTCAATGGGAGCTTGAACAATTAGATTTGTTGTTAGCAGATATTGATTCTTTGTCCTTATAACCCAACAAGTTGGACTCTTGGAGGTGGAATGTTACTAATGATGGTGTTTATTCTGTGCGATCAGCTTATCAATTGGTGGTTAATGAAGATATTTATGCAAATTTGCCTTTATACAGGTTTATTTGGTCAAAATTCTTGCCGTAAAAAATTTCTGGTTTTGTTTAGAGAGTAATGTTAAATAGAATTCCATCCAAACACAATTTGATCCAAAGGAAGATATTATTGCCTTCCGGTGGGTCTTGTGTATGGTGTGGTCATGAGTTAGAGACAATTTCTCATTTGTTCTTTGAATGTTATTTTGCTTATTGTGTGTGGACGGCGTGCTTGAACTGGTTTGGATTAACCTCTGCTCTTCATAATTGTTCTCATTTTCATTTGGATAATTTTTTGGGGCTTGTAATTTGCTCACGTGAGAACAGATTGCGATGGTCAACGGTTTGGATGGTTGTTATTTGGTCACTTTGGATTGCTAGAAATGAGGTCGTTTTTTAAGATAGGACTATTTTGGAAGGTGGTCTGCTAGAGTTAATTAAAGTCCGATCATGGAATTGGTTGAAGACTAATGATACATCGTTGCTTTATCCTTTCTCATCTTGGGCTGATGCTCTTTTTGCTTGCTTAAATTTTTTTTCCGTAGTCTGTTTGGAACTCTCATGCAGCTGTTTTGGTTTTCCAGCTATTAAGTTGTTGAAGCCCCCGGGTAGATTTGGTTTTTGCAGTAGTTTTGTATCACGTTCTTGGATGTGAAGGGTAGCCTCAATTCTTTCTTTCTTTCGGCTGCAACAGTGTTAATTCTTGGTCATGTTTCCAACCTTCGGTTACATTTGCACTGCCTTTCTTTTGGTATACGTTCATCGTCATGTGGTCAGCTGTTGCATTTGTTTTAATTGGAGATTTGGTTTTAGAATTTTAGGTAATGATTTGATGCCTAGAGAGCTTTTATTTCAATTGTATTCCAATTCATTTGTGTTAGCTTAAGACCTGGTGCTTTCTTTAGGTGTAGTAGATATTCCATAGTTTATGTTGGAATTGTTTTGTAATTGATGTATTTAATACTTCTCAGAGTGGTATTTTTTGTAATGGGTTGGAGTACCATGTACTCCATTTTAATTAAATTTCTTAGCTTATAAAAAAAACATTAAATTCTATTTTTTTTAATAATAACTTTTTTAACACTAATCTTTATTTTTACAATTCAAATTCAAATTTTAATTGATTCTATTTTTTTCTATTCTAATTTAATCTCTATTTCTTAATTTAAATTTAAAATATTATCCTTATCACTTAAATCGTGAATTTTAAAGTAATTTTAAAATAAATTAGGGGTATAATTAAAAATAAAATGTGGACACCAAAAAGAGGCATCACCTTTATATATTAGTATAGATTATGTGCTAATTTGTAGAACTCGAAGTATTTGAAATTATAGCATTTGTTGTGACTAGAGTTGTTAAAGCATAAAAGAATACAGTAAATTATCAAGAAAATAAACATTGGATAGATATTTCAACGCACAAATTTTCAGTTTGGAAGTTCAATTATACACAACATTTAATATCAACAAAGATAAAATAATATCAATATTTCAACTTTGTTTGTGATGCTTTGCTCCTTCTATATTGATTTTGAAATCAATAATGCACATTTTACGTTAGAAATGATTTAAAATCAATTTCATAAATAAATAAGCACTTAATAGTATCTGTAATTCTGCAATGTAGCTAACTACAAACCAAACAAGCACTTCTCCCTTTGCACTGAGCAATCTCCTATTAACAATATGTACATCCAATTAATCCTTGACATATCCATAACAGCTTTTCACTTTTCCAGTGCCCTGTGCCCTGATGATTCCATGAGCACAGCAACAGCCACAATAAACATACACAACATGCTCCCCAGCAATATATATGTTCTTCTTGATGATTTCCGATACTCCCCAAATAAAACAATGCCCCAAAACGTGCTCACAAGTGGAAGTGCCTGTTTGATGAATATAGATTTAAATGATGAAATGATTCAATAATTCATTGAACACACAAAAGTTAGATATTGAGAAAACTAGTGCCATTTGGTTTTGTTTGATTTTAATTTATATTGTAAGTTAATATGTTTTTGTTTATAATTACAAAATGTCATCTTATAACCACATTGTTTCCTGTTTTTAAGATGTTGTGAAGCAAATTGTGAAAACAAAATTTTGTTGTTTGTAGTCCTGTGAAAATTCTTAAAAAATAGGAAAGAAAGTAAACATAATGTGATATTTTTGTATTTATCCATGAAAATATATAAATTGAAAATGAAATCAAATTTGGAGAAAAGATGTCAATAAATGACAAGTAATAATATATCTAAAATGTGCTACACTTGTGATCATTTTTTGGCTAGTTTTCACACTTGTAAGTTGTGATATGCTATTTATGTCATCAAAAACAGGTCATTCCTCTCACGTTATTTATATTTACAGATGTAATAAAACTTACCTGGACGGCATCTGCTGCTGCATAACCTGCAGCTTGACCTCCCATAAATTGGAGACCATTTCCAAACCCACAAAGGAGACCAGCCAACAAGGCCCAACCTCTTCCATTCCAGTCTCCCAAATAAGCCTTCAATGATGACTTGGGTAAGTTTAAGACAGGATAGTAAAGGAAGGTAATGTTTAGAATTATGGCAATGACAAAACAAGAGACTGAAAAATAGAAGAAGGCAGTATAAACAGTCAAATGGGGAACCCCTTGTTTTAAAGTATGCCACTGGTCATTTGTTGCTAAGTTGAACGCAGGTGAGAACAAAGAGAAGCAAAGTCCAGCAAAGAAAGTTATAGTCAATCCAATCAAAGTGCTCTTCCCAAAAACCTGAAGCATAATTTAATTTAAGGGTGAGACATACGATTAAGGCCAAAGATTTGGTTTATGACAAGGTTGATTAATAGAATGCTTCTTGAAAGTCATCATCCCACAACGCACTAAATACATGATAAATTATAGTCACCTACCTTAATAGCTCTTCTTTTCTCAAGCTCCACAAGAAAAACTGCAGTTCCTGCTTTAAATTCGTCTACAGAATCACTTCCACTCTCAAGATCATTTGATTTCACTATAATAATATAAAATGAAAAGATAGAAAAAAATTAGCATGTTATCAAATGACACAATACCAAAAGTTGAACCTTATTGCAACTTCTTACCACTATATCCTTCTTTCAAGGTGTTCCTGGCAAAAAAGAAAAACAAAACGTTCTTTTTGAATTAGCAATGCACTACAAATTTTATATAACAAAAGAAAACAGTACTAAAATCAAATAACAATCATTGACATTATGAATGATAAGGCAGAACTTAAACAGCCGTTTGCTAATAATACCATGAAGAAGATATATGGAATAACTATAAACAATCAAATCAGCACTCATCAAAATCAAGATGCTAAAATAATTACAGCAACCAAAATTCAGAACCAGCTGATGTGCTTCTGCTTCCAAAGTTCAAGAAAATAATGGTGGTATTTAAGAATTATGGTTCATTAAAAAAAGAGAGGACTTGGTAAAGAGTCCCCTCTTTTATTGAGTTACTGTTCATAACATTGATTGAGCTGGTTGTGAATTTGTCACTTATTCTACTGTGAGAATTGCCTTCATAAATTTAGCAGATTTAGATGACAGCTTTAATATTTCGTAAAGCACTGGTAATTCCTGATTTTGCTTCCAGGCAGAGCCTAGACAAGGGACTTTTTTCCCCTATTTAGAAGGTAGAGAAGGCATAATGATGAAAAGAAGTATACAGGGTTGAGAGCAAGTTGAAAATAATACTAGGGAACCGGTAAGGGGCATTAAACATAAATTTAAAACCTACATCTAATAGTCAGATCTCAATATAACTGTAGGGAAATAGTACATACAAGGTTCCATCTTTATAATCACTTGAGAAATCGTTGAGCTTGGCTTCATTATCAGCAGTATTAGATGAATGAACAGCAGACCCTAGACAAACTGCAATCAAAAAGCAACCAACTCCAGGGAAGAGGATCTCGGCTTTATTGATTTTGTCGTCCAAAAAGTAGTTCAAGGTTGTGCCTATTACAATCAGAACAAGGATAATGCAGTATAATTCAGTACTGGAGAAAGCTGAAGTGTATATTTTCTTTAGTGTTCATTTTATATTTGTCTAAACTTTTGCTTGTTTAGTTCTTAAAATTATTTTGGAGTGGGTACGTCAGTTAGACTGAGATACCTATAACAACAGTTATGCTTGCTGTAATGACTTCAGTAACCGACAGCCCAACAAAAGCAAATGCATATTGTGAGGACAGATTCCCAAGGCTAAGGACCACACCACCCCCCATTGCAAACAGAACAGAAGGCCAATTATCCTGCATGTAATTACTTTTGCAGCTTGTTAAACCAATTACAGGCAAAAATATACAATTGCAGATGATGTTCAAAGCCAAGCATGCTTTTAACTGTATATTTTCAAAGGTAATTAAAATGAAACTCAGTTCATATTACTAAAATTTGAATGATTAGAATATTGCGCATAATATTCCAGCCTTCCCTGGATTTTACATATTACTCCACATGTCCCTTATATTATAAAACCTACACATACACGCCCTCCTGAATTTTTGCACAGGATGAGTGTGAAGCATCCAAATTAGAAGGAAGCCTTGTAGAAAATCAGGAACAAGCAGGGAAGGAGTGAGTCTGTTACCCTTTTATTTGTAAATTGTTTTAAAAGCTTATTTATTAAAAGATTCAGAACCACTTGATTTGATTGAACCTCAACAGGATAAAATCGTTTTACATAGATCAAGAACCACAAAGACTTTCCATCTTCAGATATTATTCCACTTATAATTCTTAGGTTTCTGGTATTCATGCACAGAACTCATATCTTATTAATGATAGTGACATGGCATATAATTCTTCAACACATCTAATTTGGCATGCACTCTTTTGCTTCTAAAACCATACTTTCCGAAATATCATCTACCAATGAGTCAATGAGACCTCTATTTAGGATTAAGATGACCCTCTCAAGTCTTCATAATGTATCTTCTCTTTTTGTTTATTTATTTTCCTATGATGATAACAACTACAGAATACAATGAATAGCTGTACCTGAGCAAGTTGAGCTAAGAAATTTGGCTGATTTGGTGTGCTCTTGCCTATCTCACCAAATGTGAGAGCAATTATTACAGCCGCCAAGAAATTGGTGATTGAATAATCAAGGTAGGTATGCTGAGGAAGACGACCTCGCCTTTCTAACAGAGTCAAAAGAGCAGGCCATGTCCCCAAGAAGAAAAGAGCCAAGAGCATGCACACTATGGCACCACCCTTGCTCTCCATCAAATACATTTTCAACCCAGAACATAAAATGTTCTCAGAATCAGAAATTGAAGTAATCAAGGAGGAAATCTCCAAGAACTCCTGAAAGCAGTATGAATTAGTCGTACTCCAGAAAAACACAAAAGTGATAAGCTATTACTGGAATCAATAAAAAGTTCATCCATATAAAAGACAGAGGATCCACAGAAAGACATGGAATATGATAAGCTGAAATCAAACTTAAAAGGAGAGGGTGAATCTCCTGAAACAGTTAGATATCACAATCCAAGTCAAAAGCTAAAGTATGCCTATAAAGGGCTTAAAAATTACTTTTCATAATGAAAAAGTCAAATAGAATAGGGTTAAAAAGGAGAAACATCATCTCTACCCAAGACAGAACAACAAATATACACAAGCACGGAGAGAAGTGCTGAGAATAGGAACCGGTTATCTTGGCAACTATAGGCAAGGCAAGTATAGAACAGAGTAAAAATTCAGTTTTTAATCATGATGAAGTACCCCAAATGGGGTATAAGGGGGATTAAAAAGAAGGATCATAATCTTTACATGGAGACAGAGAGAGAACTGAAGGAGTATTCAGCTACCTTGGAATCCATAAACCAGAAGCAGCAGAAACAATAGACCAAAAAGAAAAAGTTTCCATGGTCAATTGTATATAAAAATTAAAAATCTACCGAGTTGCTAATAATAATATCAGCAATAGTGGGCCATAAGAGTTAAGACCGAGAAATAATTTAACGTACCAAATGAGCCAAAACTTCCCTGTAAAATAAAAACTTAAAAAAGGTTTCAGAATTAAAACTGTGGATGGGATGATGATTCTATCTCTGCTGATTTGCAGAACTGGAAGTACTTGAATTTATAGCAGCAAGAAAATAATAGAAAAAGAAAAAACTTTGAATAGAAATGGGTTCCAACTTCGTAGTTCCTTCCCAGTCACTCACCACCACTGATAAACAGCAGAAAGGAAGGACCCATTTGAATGTGAATGCATTCCATTGGAGTGGGATGGAGGCAGCTACAGAATCAACGGGAATCTCGGCGGTTGATTCCAACTTTTTGCATTTGGATTGTCAACTGCTTAATTATGGAATATTTATTTGAGTATTTATGGACTATTAATTTTTTTGGGGGGTGGGGGTGACTTTATGGAGTATTTATTTCAGTCCCCTCGTTTACGGCACGAATATTTTGTTTGCATTTTTTTTAATTGATTAAATATGTTCCGGGTCTCTGAAAAATTTTTAGAATTTGGTCGTAGTACATGTAACTTAAAACCACTGATTTTTGGCCCCTCAAAAATTAAAAATACACTAATTTAGTTTTTATTGCTTAGTTTTGTTACGGATTAGCTACAAATTTTTATCAATAAGGACTAAATTAGTATATTTTTAATTTTGAGGGACCAAAACCAGTGGTTTTAAATTACAGGGATTAAAACCAAATTCCAGAAAATTTTGAGGAACCAAAAACATACTTAACCCCTTTTTAATTATATAAAAAAAGAGTTAAATATGTTTTTATTTCCTAAACTTTCACCTGAATTTGGTTTTGGTAGATGATTTTTTTTCATTGTTTTTAGTCCCTAACGTTTTCAAATCGTTGAAATTAGTCTTTGCCGTCAACTATGTTAAAAAAAACGTTAGAGACAAAAAACAATGAAAAATATAGATTAAGGACCAAAATCAAATTCGGATGATAGTTTTTTCGTTGTTTTTTGTCCCTGACGTTTTCAAATCATTGAAATTAGTCCTTGCCATCAACTCTGTTAAATATAGGGGTGAGTCAGGGACTGATTTCAATGATTTGAAAATGTTGGGGACCAAAAACAATGAAAAGAAAAATTTGGGACCAAACCCAAATTCGGGTGAAAGTTTAGGAATCAAAAACATATTTAACCCTATAAAATAATAAAATTAACACCTTTTCCAGTTTTTTGATTCAGTGAAAATTATTTCTAATAAATCTTTTTAAAATATAGAGTAAAAATAAAATAACATTTTTATAAGAGATATTAACTTCATACGATAAAAAGCTTACAATAACTCATACAATACAATACGATAAAAAGCTTACCCATCACATCCGATATTTCTTTCTCTTTTCTTCATTATCTATCTTCACTCTCTCTATATTGTATATTGTATTGTTATGCAAACAACAATTCTCTTTTTATAATTACTAGTGTGTTGACCCATGCGTTACATGGGACATTTAATTTTGAGGGGCAAAATATTAAAAATAAAATGATAATTTAAAAATAATGTAATAACATAAGTAAAATATATGTCACAATTATGTATAATATTAATTACATAAAGCGTAAATAAATTATAATGCTTATAATGCACAAAAAGTATATTTATTGAAAGACTTGAAAAAAATAAAAAATATGATTAGCATGATTGTAAAACAAAATATAAAAAAGAAATGAGTATAAAATATGATAAGAAATAGTGTGAAAATATAAAATATAAAATAAGTCACTGTAAAAAAAAAATGTAATAACACGTGTTAAATATGTCATAAGTATATACAATATTGATTACATGTTGATTAAACAAATTACACACAAAAAGTAAAAAAAAAATCAACATTGTTTCTTAATTAGGGAGAATTATATTTACTTATTGTAATCTATATATTAATATAACAAATAAATATGAATAAACTTTAAATCTAAAGATCTATTTTTATTAATTCATGTTTTTTAATATTTTTACAATTAAACACAATAAAATATAAGTAAAATATTTACAATTGATAAAAATTTATACTAAAATATTCAATTAATTCATACATTTAATTTAGTTACTATTGACTTTTTATTTATAATGTTTAATCCTATGTGATATTTTTTACTTTATAATTAAAATAGTAATAAAATTTCAAGTAAATATAATCAACACAAAGTTTAATATTCTTAGCATAAATTTTTTTCCTAACATTATTTCTTGATGAAAATCTTGCTTAAAAAATATATGTATTTATCCGAATTATTATAAGTTGAATACCATTATTTTCATATAGAATAGTCATCCCCGTGTGTTATACTTATACTCTTAAATTACTATATGTCTCAATACAAATGTACTATTATGATTTAGTAATTAATGTGTTTTTCTTAAAAAAATTATTTCTATGTGTTATAAGTCTATTTACCCCTATAATTTAAATTTAAATATAAAAATATATAATTTGTGAAAAATTTTCATCCTCGAGCAAATTATATCTACCTCTTGTAATCTATATACTAAAATAATAATTAAATATTAATAAACTTATTATAAAGATATATTCTCATGTGGTATTTAAACAAATATTTTAAAAAAGATTAAAAAAATCTATGTATAAATACACAATTCAATTTTAAAATTTAATAATTTTTATGAATTATTTTTTAATATATTTTACAACTAAAAAACCACAAAATAAAAGTAACATTTACAATCAAGTCAAATTTATATTAAAAAGTTCAATTAAAGTGTATTTTTAATTTCTTTTCCCACTTACCAAAAAAGTGTACTTTTAATTTTGATATTTATGAGCTTTCATATAAAATAATCATTTCCATATGATATTTTCTTATATTATCATTCAAATAATAATAAATTTTCATATAATATATGATCAACACAAATTTTAACATTAAATACTTTTTTTAATACCATTATTTGAGTAAATTAAATATGAATTTATTTTTATTTAAAACTTTTTAATCATGTGGGATTTACTTTCACCTTATAACTAAATTATTAGTAAATTTTCTTGTAAAGTTGCATTCCCGTTTGATTTGATTTGACTCTATAAATTAATTGTTATGAAGAATTTCTTGTAATTTTTAACCTGTAACTTAAATATTTGACCCATATTTTTATTTTTATTGTCATTGGAAAATGAAAATAATGATAGGAAACAATTAATTGACGTCAAATAAAGGATTTTTGTCATTTGGCTATAATTTAACAAAAAGTTTCTGGTCACAATGATTTAGCAAAATTCACAAATTATTTTAGATAAATTTAATATTAAAAATATGAAAAGGCTTTAATTATGATATAATAACCAAAATTAAATAATTACTATTATTGCAATTGTAAAGGGTTTTGTTTTTAATAAGTGCTTTAGAATTTTTAAATTTCATATTATATTTTTATTCTTCTTATATATTTCATAAAATATACTAAAATGTTTTTATAATAAATGAATAAAAATATTTATTTATTTTAAAAAGCTAAATGTTTATTTATTTTTTTGGTATTAATATTTATAATTTCTTAAACAAATTAAATTATTTATTTTTATAAGATAAAAATTAGTAAAAGTTGGAGGCTTTTCAAGTAAATAAGAGGCTAAATTATTATTATTATTATAATTCAACAATTGTAGTGATATTTTAACAAACATAATTATTATAACTAATTATTGATGATTACTAATGTTAACAATTTAAATGGGAAAGTGACTTACTATTTTTAGAAATTTTTTTAAAAGAAATTTACCCTTTTATCCTTTTTTTATGTTTCAAAGGATGATTTCACTACTTTACTTTTATATATATAAAGATAAAGATAAAGATAAAGGTAAAGATAAAAATTCATATAGACATACTCCCTCCGAACTTGAATATAAGAAAAAAAAAAACTCACATATGGTAGACTAAAATATAAGCAAATCTTAACTAATTTTACCCTATTTAATAAGATAAACCCAATATGTCCTTTATTTAATTCGGATTTTACTTTCCAACCACTCTATTTAATGAATCACGTGTCAATAGAAAGAGAGTATGTCCACTTGAAACAATTTTCAATAAAATTGAATGTAGGGTAATTTAGGCAATGCAAGTACTTTTTACATTATATCAAGAAAATTTAATGAGTTTAACTAACTTTTTTAATATGTGTGAATTTAGTTATTTTTATTTATATTGAAGTCGAAGTAGTAATATTTAAGCAACCCTTTTCCTTTCACACCAATGCATGTGATTCCAGGATAAAAATAATAATAACTAGGATTTTAACCACATAAGTGTAATGTAGAGGAAAACATTTTTTTATTTTATTAATAGCGTTATAAGATAATCTAAAAAATTAAAAAAAAATATATACTTAAATGAAAACATTTACAGATAAAAAATATTATATAAAAATTATTAGTGTTTTTTTAATTAATATATTTTGAAATTTAAATAGAAAAAATGGTTTGATAATACTATAGTATTAGTCCTAAGAGCTAAGAATAACAACATTAAAATGGAATATTTTGTTAAAAAGGTAAAATTTGTTTAAAATGGGAGCTGATAACCTGTTACGAAGATGTGTATTCAGTAAAGAAGCAAAAAGCATCCTGTGACATTGTCACGGTTCTCCTTATGGTGGCCACTTCAATGGAGAGAGGACAGCTGCAAAAGCCCTCCACTTTAGTTTCTATCGGCCCACCCTGTTTAAAGATGCTCATGCTTATGTTCAACAATGTGACAACTGTCAAAGAACTGGAGCAATTTCCAAAAGACATGAAATGCCCCTAAACAATATTTTGGAAATTGAAGTTTTTGATTGTTGGGGGATAGATTTTGTGGGACCATCGCCACCGTCTTTTAATAAAGAATACATTATGGTAGTGGTTGATTATGTGTCAAAACGAGTTGAAGTTGTAGAAACTATGTGTACTGATGCTAAGACTGTGATCAAATTTCTGAAGAAAAATATTTTTGTAGGTTTGGCTCACCCAGGGTGTTAATAAGTGATGATGGATCTCACTTATGTAACAATCAACTGCAAAAAGCTTTAGAACATTATGGAGTCAGGCATAAAGTAGCTCACCATACCATCCACAGACTAATGGTCAAGCTGACGTTTTTAACAGAGAAATTAAAATTAAGAATCCTTGAGAAGACTGTTAGCTCTTCCAGGAAAGACTAGTCAATCAAACTGGATGATGCACTCTGGGCATACAGAACAACTTTCAAGACTTCCACGGGTCTATCTCATTTTCAGATGGTTTATGGTAAGGCGTGTCACCTACCAGTGGAATTGAAACATAAAACATTTTGGGCTTTGAAGTTTTTGAATTTTGATTCTCAATCTTCCGGTGAGAAGACAAAATTGCAATTACTTGAACTGGAAGAGATGAGATTAAATACATATAAATCTTATAAACTGTATAAGGAGCGGGTGAAAGCCTATCATGATAAGAAGATTTTGAAAAGAGAATTTCGGTCGGGCCAATCGGTATTATTGTTTATTTCCAAGTTGAGACTTTTCCCTAGAAAACTGTAATCAAAATGGTCTGGACCTTTTGCAATTAAAGAAGTCAGGTCTTATAGTGCAGTGGAGCTGGAGGACCCTGTTACAAATAGAAGTTGGGTGGTGAACGGGCAAAGGTTGAAGCCTTATCTGGGTGGTGATGTTAAAAGGCTCACCACAATGATTCACACCCAAGATCCCTAAAGAAGCAGACGTCGAGCTATGTGACGTTAAACAAGCGCTTCTTAGGAGGCAACCCAATGTTTTTGCAATTTAAAATTCAGTTTTAGTGTATTTAAGTATATATGTGTGTTTAAGTTTGAATTTGTGAAACTTGTGTATTGTGTATGATAGTTAGTCATTTCAAGCATGTGATCATTTCATCTCTGTTAAAAATGCATATCTATGAATTTGTAAGTGTATCTGTGATAATGTGCATGAAACTTGACTTAAGTATGCAGTATGAAGTGATCAAGTGTTTGTGAGAGTGTGTTTTTGTTCATTTGGGATCAATTGAGTTTTAGGACCCAATTTTAGGTTTAATTAGATGAAATTAGGATTGTTCAAAGAGAAATGGAATTAGAGCAATAAGGTAAGTGATTTGGAGTAATTTGAGTGAAAATGGATAGGGAAAAGATTGGGTGAAAATTGGAATAAAAAAATAAGAGAAGTGCAAAAATTGCAACTTTTAATTTTGTTATACTCTTGTTCAAGTAAAACTGAGCTCACTTGAGAAAAAAAGGTAAAATTTTATTGATTTTTTTCGCTCAAGCGAGACGGTGCTCACTTGAACGCAATTCAAAGAAAAAAAATTGATGATGCTCTTTGTTTTACTCTAGCTCAAGTGAGAAAACACTGTGCAGTTTTTTAACTAAGAAACAGGGGGAATGAGTTACAATTTCTCAATCCCCCAAATCAAAACCCTCGCGCGCGCAGAGCCCCCCTTTTCACAAAGCACCTCTCTCTCACTCTAATCACCTACCCTTGCACTCAAAATTCTTTTACCCTCTGCCAGTAACTTGAACAAGGTATGTTCATCTGCGTTTTGCTTCCCTAGGGTTTCCTCTCTGTACAATTTCTTCTTTTCCATAGCAATATATATGGTTAGGGTTGAAAAGTTGAATCTCATATTCCTGTGATTACTTTGTGAAAATAGCTTCATAGGATAGCCATTGTGCTTGCTGTATGAATTAGGGCATGAGCCAAGCGAGGTTTGCTCATTGATTTTAATCTTACACCTTGCACACCATGTGTTTGAAAAATGGTTTGACCATAAATTTTTGTTCCAAAAACAAAGAATTTTTCTTTCCTTTAAATTATGGTCAATGTTGATAATAATTGATGCATGATTCATTGAATACTAGCTTGAAATAGACTGGAAGATTGCTTGTGAGTTGGAGTTTTTCATTGTGCATGCCAAATGTTTGTTAAAATTCATTCATTAGGAATTAAGGTGTGAACTATCATGAATCTAATGACAGTGCTGCAATGGATATCTCTGTTAGGAATGAATAAGAATTTAAGAAACCAGAGTTGAACATGGGTTGATATGCCTTTGTATTTGAAATTGTTTAAATTATTGTGGCTACTGAAATACATGAAATTGGGCTATACTTGTATGCTCATAAAGTTATCTGACTCTGAATTGTCATGAATTTCTTGTGCAAGTTTGCTTAATCCTTTTTCTTGTAAAACTAAACTGATATATTTTTGAAATTGATGTCAACACTGAATGGGAATAATTGGTTTGTGTAACTGCTGCTTCATGCTTAAACTTCCTGACTGCATTGCTTCTGTTCAACTAATTGCCTTAACTGTTCTATGTTTGCATTTCCGGATGGTGCGCACAAAACACACAACAGGTCTTCATCAACCCATTCGATCAAACAAAGGGAAGAAAGCCAGAACTGACTCTTCCCCACCTAATGAACAGTTTGATCGGAACCGATTCAAAGATGCAAAAAGGCAAGAACATTACGAAACCATAAAAATCTGGTCTTTCATTAAGGAACGGAAATTGGATCTTAACCAGGGCGAGTATTCTAAGTTTGATGACGAAATAACTCGTCGCCTCTGGAGAGCATTGGTTGAACCATTACCAAAATACGATATAGAAATTGTAAAAGAGTTCTATGCCAACGCTTTCCCAGTGGAAGTAGGTCGGGTTGATAAAAGATCCAAGGTCAGGGGAAAATGGGTTGCTTATGACAGAGACACCATCAATGAATTTCTAGGCAACCCTTTTATTATAGAAGAAGGCCACTAGTGTACCCATCAGCGATTGAGGAGACAGCCAGGTGCGTACAGTGATTATAGGACAGCCCAGAGGTTGTGTCTTCCAGGTCGTTCTTATGAAACAAATGATGATGGAGTACCAATGAGGATTAAGATGCGGGATATGAGATCCATGAGTCAGATATGGATGGTTTTCCTGTTGGCTAATGTAGAGCCCACAAATCATGTCTCAAATATCACCATGGACAGGTGTCATTTCCTTTACAACATTTTGAATGCTCATGATATAGACATCGCTGGTGTTATTTCAAATACACTCCGCCTATTCATCTACACTGCAACTGGTAGGAACAATGAGCAGCCCAAACTTAGCTTGGGATATCCTACTCTTATTACTGCTTTGTGCAACAATCAAGGAGTGGAGGTCAATCCTAGTGTCCCCATCAGACCATCCATCACCGGGAGGTACATAGAAAAATATTGCATTCCTCCTGAAGAGGGGGAAGAAGGATACTGAGAGCAACCACCTCCAACACCAGAGCCTGCAACTGAACCAGCACTACACCCCACAGCAGATACCCAGTTAATGGAGCAGCTCAGACTAATGAGGATAGATTTGCATCATGTTCGGCAGCAACAAACATATACTCACCGAGGCCAGTCCTATTTATCCGGGGGGGAGTGGAGCAGCTGCTGAGCAGGATGCTGGTGAGGCAGCAGGAGTAGCTGAGGATTTTGCACAGACCAGGATTTTGAGACTGATCTGGATAGGACTATGAGAGGAGATTGAGTGTTATATCTCTGCAAACTCTTGGACACGATTTCATTGTTTACTTCAGTTTAGTTATTTCAGTATTTCATTTAAGTTATTTTAGGTTAGCTGTTTACGGTGTTTATTTTAGTTCAGCACTTTATTTCTTCAGTTAGTTCAGTAATTATCAGTTTTTTTTTTTCACCCTATCAGTTTATCAGTTGTTTTATCATTTATTTAAATTTCTGTATATAAGTAGTGCAAAAATTTTTGGGAAATTACTGAAATTTTTTCTTGAGGAATTTGGTTGAAAAGAAATCAGATCCCAAAAATGTTCTAAGTCTAGAACAACATAGTGAATTGAGCAAGGGTCAGAAAATGAAAGAATATGGTTGAACATATAATCCAAATAGAATTAGGATGTTGGTGCCTTATAATTGAATAAAGATAAATAATTGGAACAATGACTGATATAATTAAGGAAATCAAACCTAAAAGCTGAGTGAGTGTGTGAATCCATAAACAGTTTTAGAGTTCCACTGATAATTTGTCAATTGATTTTGCTTGAATTTTTGTTATAGTTACTACACATAGGAAGTATGGAAATGATTAAGGCACATTTGTATATATTTATTTTGAAAAACTCAGTACCAAACAACCAACTTGTACATGTGACAATTTTATTGATAACCCATTTGAGTCAAAAATTTCTTTGAATTATGCACCTTAGCCTTAAAGTCAATGTATAATCCTGTCCCTTTGCATACTTAGGGGTAGAGAGTATAGGTGTATTTTACACAGTTAAAATGGGCATTGGTTGGTTTGACTGTAAAAATATAATGAAAGGTATTGGGTAATTCACTCCCTTGAATAGTATAATTTGTGTGTATATATATATATATATATATATATATATATATATATATATATAAAGAATAGAAAAAGAAGAAGAAAAGAAAAGAAAAGAATAGACAATATAAATAAAAAGGAGCGAATTACATAAGAGAAATGAAAATTTTGTATTGAGGGGTCCAAGATTAGGTAGAATGAGAGTATGAGTGGAATTGTGTTTAAAATGTAGATATGGTCTCTTTCTTTAAAGTGTGTACTTTGATATCTAGAAAAATAAATGTTCTTGGAAATTCAGCCTTATTACAACCCTTTGAAGACCTTATGATCCATGCTAATTATGTGTTTGTAACTTGATTGGAAATGACTGACAATTTTAATCAGTTCAAACTCAGTGGAAAATGAGGGAAAGACTCACCTGTGAGGAAGTAAGAGAGAAATTCCTTAATTATAATTAGTTCATTGTTACGGTTATTTCTTTTGAAAATTGATTGCACTTATATCTTGCTTTTATTTGAATCTGGAGACATCATATCTTGTTGACATTGACCCATCGCTCTAAGTATGAAAGTTGTTTAGGTGATTGAATCATGAGACTGATTTCTAAGTAACCATTTTCAAAATTTGAAAACAGAGTATTGGTGTTGAATTCAATTACTTGCTTGAAGACAAGCAAAATTCTAAGTTGGGGGGAGTTGATAAGTGCTCAATTTAAGTGAAATTCAATGGTGAATTTGAGCACTTACTGTTTGAAACGTGTTTATTTTGGAATTTAACTCTCCCAACTTTAGAATATTTGAATTCAACCGTTTATTTGGAGATATGACTGTAAATGAAGTTATTTGATCCCAGTTGGTTTAATTTTTAGGTTGATTGAAGGTAAGAAAAGGGAGAAGATTGAAGGAGACAAGAAGAAAAGAGCAAAATAGAAGAAAAATGACAATTTTAACTTTCTCACTCAAGCGATGGAGTCCTCGCTTGAGCATAATTGCCATAAATTTGATTTTTGCCTCTGTTTCGTTCACGCTCAAGCGAGCATCTCTCGCTTGAGCGAGAACACGTTTTTTCAGCATGAAGTTCTCTTCTTGCTTGAACGAGAATTGGCTTGCTCAAGCGAGAATTCACTTACTCAGAAATAAAACAGGGCAAAAATAGATTTGATCAAATTGTAACTTCATATTTCCACTTTTAGAAAGCTCGGAACTGAGAATGGAAAGAATGAAAAGCCCCAGAAGCAGATTTTCTTCATTTCTTCTCTGAATCTTATGGTTGTAATGGCTGCCATGAGCGGGTAAACTTTCTCTTGGGATTGAATGTAGTCGATTCGAACTCGGATGCATTCTGATGATTTACATATATAGTAATTTCGTTTCTATTCGATATTGGTATTTTCATTCTACTCTTATTGCTTGATTATATTTGATCAATACTATCCTGATTTTGATTTTAAGATTGAACTGGAAAGTACTTCTTGAAATTCGATCTGAATGAAAACACTCGATATGTTGTAATATTAGGAATAGGTTTCAATGTATCGATTGCTTTATAACACCTGATCGTAATGCTGGATAATCTGTTAAATATCTGAGGAATTGATATTTAGGGGATTTTTCTAATGAATTTTATGCTTAAGGAATCGGTATAAATGAATTTAGTATGTTGCATCAATATTGATAGTTTCGATAGATATATATCTATGAATAACCACGATACAAAATAGTGAGATAGATGAAATTCAATCTCAACTTCGTTAACTGAATCTTTCCCTACCCTTTTAGTGTACTTTTTATACTTATTTTAATGTTATTGAAACTTTTCACTATCAACAACTATGAACAAATTTGATTTATGTGTAAATATACTTAGTGAGTGTACAAATTAAGAAATTTAATAGAAAACAAAGTTCCTCGTGGGTACAACAACCCTTTTTATTTTATTATACTACAGTTAACTTTGGTACGCTTGCCAGATAATCAACATGAGGCTAGCTCTCTTAGTGAGGATTTTTTCCATCCACACGACTCAAACTCAAGACTTTGGTTAAAGAGAGTCAATCATGTACCACTTGAACCAACCCCCATTGTCTATATTAGAATTTTGAGACCTTACATTAGAGAGTGATACACTCACTCATCATACTCTCCCTCTTGGAGAGTGTGTTTGATAAAACTAATTGAAAAACTTGTTGAAAGCTAAAAAGCTTTTTTAATTGAAAAGTTTGGTAAAACTAGCTGAAAATGGTAGATATCATCAATTATTAAATAATAATGAGTGAGAGTTGTTGAGGGATAAGATTGTAATAAATTTTTAGCTAATGGTTGAAAATGTGAGCTTTTTTTTTAAAAAAAAAAACTACCTCAAATAGCTTTACATTATTGATAATTTTATATGGAATAAAGTTGTTATTGATCAAACCATTGAGTTATAATTATTGGTCTATTTGTTTCCATCTCTATTTTTTAAAACATAAAAACTGAAAATTCCTGTTTGACAGATGATTTTTAAATGAGATTTGGAAAGTATGACTTTTTTTTTTTTTTGAAAAAGCTGAAATTCTTAAACTATTCTAAGATCTTTTCAAAAATAGTTTTTTAATTTTTGTATTTTTAGTTTTTCTATTTTTGTGATGTAAATGTAAACAAACATACCCTAAGACATTTGCTTTGTGTTCTCATCATAAATAAATGAGAAATGCTAGTAACGCAGTCTTTTTTTTTTGGACATTTAGTAATGCAATCTCAAATGCACTTTTTTCAACACACCCTCGATAATATTGGTTAAAATTTACATAAGTCTCATCATATTGGAGGTGAGACTTACATGATTTAATGGAATTCATGTGATTTTTTTAGAATAAGTCATGTCAATTTCAATCAAATAATCAATGGAGGTTGTATTAAAAAAATGAATCTGTTAAATAGTATATTAGTGGCCGTTCTCTAGATAAAAAACTTGCAAAAGATTTAGAGCATGTTTGTTTACAGTTTTAAAAATTGTTTTCTATTTTTAAAAATAAAAAATTGAAAAACCTGTTTGAAAGACATTTTTTTAAAAATAGTTTTAAAAAATGTGACTGTTTTTTAGCTTTTAAAAATTAAAATTCTGAAACTACTTTTAGGTGTTTTGGAAAACTATGTTTTAGTTTTTCTGTTTTTCATTGGAAACTCTAGAAATAAATCATTACATTTATAAAAAAAAAAATTTTAAAACACAGTTTTCAAAAACTAAAAAACAAAATTGAATCAAATATGCTCTTAGATATTTGAAAAAACTGCATGTTTTCCTTTGAATATGTCATGGGATGGAAAAAAAATTTCAATACCACAATAGTAAGTACTACATCCATTAAAATGTTGACACTTACCCATGCATGATTATTTTGTTCTATTTAAAAATGTCTTTTAAATTAAAATGAAAAAAATCCTGAACACAAATTGGATAAGGAAGTATCGAGTCTTGAGTATAACAAGAGTACTAAAAATTTACCCCATATGATGGTAGTGGTTTTTGTTTTTTGTAAATGTTTAAACTTTTAAACTCAATAGTAAAATATTGCGAATAGTTTTATAAAAATTTAAAAAAAACTAAAGAAATTAAAAAAATAATTGAAAATATTTTGATAATAATAAAAAAATTATTATATATTTTAAAAGTTATTAATTTCATTTTTTTAAAATCTAATTTAATTGATAAAAATTATTTTAATAATAATTTATAAATACCTCATTATATATAATATTAATTGAAGAGATTATAAGTATTAACTAAAAGACTAAGGACACATATAACTCTTTTAATTGAATAAATAATTAAAGAAAGTTAATATTAATTTAATATGAAAAATAAAAAATGGTATAATATGACAAAATATAGTGTGATTTCGTAGACAAGAAAACACATATATTCCTTTCTCAAGAATAATAACTCATATTTACTATTTAAGAGTGGATAAATTAAGTTTATAAAAATTTATAATTTAAAAATCAATTAATATATTATTTTGACTTAAATATATGTTTTAAAATTTAAATCCCTATCATATCATGTCACTTTTATTATTTAACAATAACAAATAAACTTAGATTGATAATAAGTAAACGTTTGTCTCTTATGAAGACATTATTGTCCTAGAAATTAGAATTTAAAAATATGTCAAGTCAACATGTTAGACAAAATGAGCATCGCCATTTGAAAAACAGAGCAAGAAGTACCATACCATCGATACAAGTAAGTGTAATTAACAAGTGGGTGTAGAATCAAATTCGTCGGCACACTCAATAATATAGTATGGAATCAAAGAAGTTTCAGCTAGAATACAAAAGAGCAGTGTTTGGTTATACGTTGTTGCCATTGCCAAGATGTAACAAAAACATGAGGTCTCTCTAACGTGGAGGTTTATATTATATTTTATTGCTATCTAACTTTCATATCCTATATTTCTTTATCATTATCTTCAGCACCTAGATGAAAGAAATGGGCGTTTACGCACTCATAAATAACTCTAAATTTAAATTTAAATAAACAAGTGTAATGGACACTTGAAAAGTTGAAATGCTTTTTTAAAGAGTATATTCTAGTATTTACTTGCGAGTTCGACAAACATAATCGACTCTCGATAGTATTAGAGAAATAAAGAAAAGAGAAATAGAGAAGAGATAGAAGAGATTTTTAGGTTGTTTGGTACGGGATAAATATATGTGAGATGAAAGAGAAATATATTTTGAAGTTGTTTGGTGTGAAAGAAATGAGTGTGAAATATAAGAGAAATGGGTGAGATTCTTCAAGTAATGCATTTCTCTTGTATCTCTTTTAAAATTTGGAGAAAAATAAAAGGTTGGTGGGACCCACAACTTTTTGGCATTTCTCCCTTACTTCTTTCCGATCCACCAAACAAGAGAAGTTGCCAACTTCTCTCTCACTTCTCTCCCCATTCCTATTTCCTCTACCTTTTTGCTACCAAACAAAAGCTACATTCCGGTAGTCGTATACTTTTCATCCTCACACATGTAATTCTAAACATAAGAAAAATTTATGATATAGCACAACTAATAATTTTTTGTAACGGTACAATAGAAGTCTAAACCATTGATATATTGCTTTATATATTTAATGGACAGTTGATATTAATTAGGTGTAAACTGATGATTTGGATTTGGCAATTTTTTTTAATTTATCATTTAGTCCCTTGTGTAGAAGTTATAGATTCATTATGAGAATCCTTTATTATGAAAATCCACTTCTTGTGTGTAGAGTGTAGTGCGGCTAGTGCCCCATTATGGACAGATTTGAATTTCCATAAGTTGATTGCTGGACAGTCATTAAATTCGAAAAATTGGATGACTGAAAAATCGAAATGTGAATTTGATTTTAACATTTTGGTTTTTAGATTGTCTAATTTTAATAGGAAGAGGACTCAGATGATTGCCCAACAGTCAATTGCTAGAAATCAAATTCCCATTATGCATAACTCTCATCAAATTACATAAAGATTAATATAAACCAGTGTGAATCATCGTGTGATGTACGTATTATGTAATGTGTGATTATATATATATAATATAAATTATTTTAAATTACATAAAAACAAAATTTTTATAAATATTTACTTATTTTATAATATACATAATAATATATATGATTAAAAATTTTTTATAAATAATTTTATTTGAATTAAATTCATATGTGGTGTAAAAAATTATTCCTATAATGTAATATAAATTAAATTATTGTTTTCATGTGTTGTATAATATTCCTAAGTATTAATTATTAAAATATGAACGAATTGGTAACATTTTATAAATTTGAATATATATTTGAATCAATAAATGTTTTTAAAATATATTTATTTATATGATAATGTACATAAGAAAATATTAATTTAACTAATAATAAGTAAAATATTTACATTCAATACAATTTTATATAAAATATTCAAGTAAAGCATAAAATTTTTCATAATAATTTAGATATTTATACACTTTTTTTGTGAACTTTCAATCCCCATCTCATATATTTTTTATTTTACAATTTAAATATTAATAATATGAAATAATATAAATTTAGAAAAATGAATATCTTTTAGATCTATCAGTAAGTTTCTTAAGAGCATTTATAAATTGTAACAATTAAAATTAAAATATGTAACAAAAATACTTTATTTAAATAATTGAAAAATTGATTTTTTACTTTTGATTTCATTAGCATCTAATATCTTGTGATATATTTTAAAAGCTATCCGATTTATGAAATGATAAAGTAAACATAAATTTAAGAATGAAAATTTAAAACATTAATTTTAAATTATTTCAATCACTTATTACAAAATTCATGGTCATGTAAATAATCTCTGTCTTTTATTTTCTCTCGAGACCTTTCATCTTTCCGTACAAAGCTATTACTCACCAAATAACATATTGTCATTATTAGAGTGCAAGCACGTTAATATATGTCATATCAAAATTTAATCTATGATAAAATATGCATATAAAAGATTAATATTCTAAAATTATTTTACATAAATATAATGGTAACACTAACAACACTACAAAAAAAGTCTACTTTAGATTAGAATTTTGGGCCTTGGCCTATTATCCATAAGCTGTGATTCAGTGGGGTGCGCCATAGGAAACCTATGGTGCTCTCCAATTAGGGTTTGTCCGTCTTACCGAACCGACTTGGTGTTATGGGCTGACTTCATTATTGGGTAGACTTTGTCTGTTTAGACTTATTGGGCCAAACTAATTGGGCCCAATATTTGGTCCGTAACAATTTTCATGTCTCATTTTCTCTTTTTTATATAATTTTGTATTTATATTGATAAATATAAGTTCCAATAAAAATATTTACTATTATTATAGAAATTTATCACTCATATATAATATTTATTGTCTCTTTAAAAAACTAAAACCGATTAAATCTCAGCTAATTTAAATTGGATCAAATTCTATTTGAAAAAAAAAATCAATTTAATCAAATGATTTTTTTTTTATCTTAAAATCGTTTCAAATTGAACCACGAACACCGGTGTATACACACGTGTCTGTCAAAATTTTGATACATTGGTAAATCAGTTTCCACTTTGTGTAAATCCACTAGGGTTTATCATCTAGTGGTAAGGAATTTAGGTAATTTAGCATAAGGTATTAGGTTCAAATTTCATTCATTCCATCTTAAAAAAAGACCACTTTGTGTAATTTAGAGAGACCCTCTATAAACATATGTATCTTTCCTTAAAATGGTACTATATATATCTTCTTAGTTTCTTCATATGTGATAGCATATTATTGTTGTAGTAGAGTTGGAAAATGTATCTGGTGGAGAGCAAGGGAGGCGCCATAGTGTGCATGCTCTTTTCCCTTTTCTTCTTGGGAACATGGCCTGCTGTCATGACTCTATTGGAAAGGCGAGGTCGTCTTCCTCAGCACACCTACCTTGACTACACCCTCACCAACCTCTTGGCTGCTGTTATCATTGCTTTCACCCTTGGAGAGATAGGCACCAGCAGTCCTCATAGGCCAAACTTCTTATCCCAGCTTTCTGAGGTGGGTTACCCTGTCCTCTCCTCTCTGTTCTTTCTCTAGGGAGAAAGATTTTTATAAAGATACTTTTATTTATATATAAATATTGGAATTATATATTTATGAAATCACTTGATTTAGATTCTAGAAAATACTTTTAGTCATGGGAGATCTTAGCAATTACTATCATAGAAGCATGAATAAGCTGTATATACTATGTATTTAAGTTAAAGATTTTGAAGTATCAAATTTGGATCTCTCCAGTAGTTTGTAAACAAAAGGATATAGTTATGATAGAGACAAAAAGATATATATATATATATATTTATAAATATTATAAGCGCTTCTATACAATTAACTATGTGTGTCTTTACATAATAAATAAAGATCATGTCTTTCTTTCTTTAATGGAATTATATCCAGATCAGATAGGATTAACATCCGTTACATTGAAGTAATCTTGAATTTATTCAGGCATTAAAATTATTGGCGTCTTGAATGCCTACCCTAATTAGATGCATGGGTATTGGGTATGGGATATGGGATGGATCACGGCATCCAAGTCCAAGATGCCTGCAGCACACAATTTCCTTGATCTCCAGATATCTCGCTTCATAAAAGTGTGGGAAGGTGGCCCTACCAAGTTTTGACTTGGTTTTATGGAGAGAGACACATATCTATATCTTTTAAATAAAAATAAAATAATAAGAAAAAATAATTGTGGGTGGTTATTTTTTAGAATTAGTTATTAAAAATTTAAAATTTATTATAAGGGTAAAATCGTCTACTGAAATGTGAAAATAAAAAAATGGGTACCCTTTATAATACAGTAGTATAGATTGCTGTCCGTTTCTATTTAACTATCCATTTAGATAAAAAATACATATTATAGAATGCAATTATTATTCGAAATAAATTTTAAAATTTCTATTTTACCTTTTATTTTTCTTAGTACTATTCAGTCTTATTAATTTGCTATAGTGTGTCATTTATTAACATAAGAGTAAATAGAGAAAGATGTATTTATTATTGCATTGAGTTTGTAAATAAAAAGTTAAATAAAAACAATTTTTTTTCTCATAAAATGGTCGGTTAAAAAAAATGGACAGTTAAATAGAAATTACAAAAATAGAAAGGAATGTAGAATTACTTATATTTTGCTATCTTGTGTGCTCATATGCTTAAAACTCAAACACCAACATCGTGTAGTATTTAACTACGGAGTAATCAACAAGATTGCAACCTAATCTATAATTATCTACTATTGAACTCTAATGCAAGTCACTTGTAACGTGTGATTTTTTAACCCTCTAAGGTATATTAATTGTACCATATAACGGTTCATTCAAACCAAAATGGGACTACTGATAAGAATTGCTTCATGCATCAAATATTGGAGTTATGTTTTGTGATGTTCTTATGCTAATACGTGACGAATTAAATCCATGTTATCTTATGTTTTGGAGCTAACCGGTTGAATAGCAGCATTCTCATCCTTGAACTTATAATTTATTGTCTGTGACTTGTTCATGAATGTGCTATTGTTTCTGATGCAGGATAACTTGCCTTCTGTTCTGTTTGCCATGGCGGGTGGGGTGGTTCTCAGTGTTGGAAATCTGTCCACACAATATGCCTGGGCTTTTGTTGGATTATCAGTTGTAGAAGTGATCACATCAAGCATAACTGTTGTTATAGGTACCACATTCTCATACCCCTCTTAGATTTCAGAGAGAAGTTTCAATATCTGCAATAATTTATAGTAGCTTGCTTTGTACCTCTGCTATTGAATATATTTGCTCTTTTTCTGTTAACAGGAACAACCTTGAATTACTTTTTGGATGACAAAATCAATAAAGCTGAGATTCTTTTCCCAGGAGTTGGTTGCTTTTTGATTGCAGTCTGTCTAGGTTCTGCTGTTCATTCATCTAATACTGCTGATAATAAGGCCAAGCTGAGTGACTACAAAGATGCAGCTCAGTATGTGTTGTTTGTTCACACCTATCTTGGGATATGCCATTGAATATTGTTGATAATATTGATACTCCCTGCTAATTTCTGCTTCTCTGCCTCCAAAAAATTTAAAAAAAAATGTTTAATTCTTGCTTCTGTTTGGAAATGAAGTTAGCATGTGCCAGGGGGATTGTCATGACTTCCATGTCCATGTTTAAATGAGAAAATTGTTTTCCCCAATTTTAGGAGCAGAAGCATTAATTTGAGTTGCTTTTGAACTCTGGTTGGGATGGTTATTGGTTATTATGGTTTCTTGATTACTAATGATTTTGTTTTGGATTATGATTTTAGTGTTTGTTCATTTCTAATCTAAAGCTGATATCTTACCACCGGATTTTGTTCTTTTGCTAGGGGCACTAGTTTATCCACTTTGAAAGAAACAAGTGAAGGTAACAATATTTTATTTCCTATTTCGTGGAATTGTTTCATTTGCTAAATGCTGGCCTTTTTCCTCTCATTTGTTACATAATATAGTTGATTCAAAGGATCTAGAGAATGGAAGTGTTCCTGCATACAAAGCCAAAGCAGGAACTGCAGTTTTTCTTATAGAGCTTGAGAAAAGAAGATCCATTAAGGCAAGTGGATAAGCCTCATGGAATTATGACTAAATTTTTCACAAAATCTTTTTGATTTATTGTATAGCATTTAGACAATGAAAAATGATGTATATGACAAAATGCTCTTGTGTTGTGTTGAAACTTTTGCAGGTGTTTGGGAAGAGCACTTTCATTGGGTTGGCTATAACTTTTTTTGCTGGGGTTTGCTTCTCCTTATTCTCACCAGCATTCAATTTAGCAACAAATGACCAGTGGGACACCTTAAAGGAAGGGGTTCCCCATTTGAGTGTTTATACTGCCTTCTTTTACTTTTCAGTCTCTTGTTTTGTTGTTGCCATCATTCTAAACATCACCTTCCTTTACCACCCTGTCTTGAACTTACCCAAATCATCACTAAAGGCTTATCTGACTGACTGGAATGGAAGAGGTTGGGCCTTGTTGGCTGGTCTCCTTTGTGGGTTTGGAAATGGTCTCCAATTTATGGGAGGTCAAGCTGCTGGTTATGCAGCAGCAGATGCTGTTCAAGTGAGTTTTTACCTTTATCTTTTTTTCATGTATAGTTGTATACAAATAACTTCACCAAGAAATTTTTTGATATACCAATATAAGACAATATTCTTACACTATATAGTATATAACATGTGTCACATGAGAAATGTGTGCTACCATTCTTACACTATTATTCACTGGGATGATATATTCTAATTCTATTATATCTGTTGTGCCTAAGAATTTCTCCACCTTGTCATGAACATTGACATTAATTTATCTTAACATTTGACGTGTGCTTGTTCCTCAAATCATCAATTTTTTTGGTAACTGAAGAAGATGCGTTGTTTGTTTGTACAGGCACTTCCACTTGTGAGCACTTTTTGGGGCGTTGTTTTGTTTGGGGAGTATCGCAAATCATCAAGGAGAACATATTTACTGCTTGGGAGCATGTTGTTTATGTTTATTGCGGCAGTTGCTGTACTCATGGCTTCATCTGGACATCGAAAATAAATACATAGCTGAAGGGAAAATGTTCATAAAGATTGAAAGTCTAGTTCATTGTTCAAAGGATATACATTAATTAGTTCCACGTTCGAGATGTAAAATTACAATTTTAGTAAACGCAATGATTGATGAATTACAAGTCGGTAGTCACGATCCAATTTCACTGCGATTGGTAAAATTTAGTAGTGATGACTATTTTAGTATATTAACTGTAGAAAAACAAACCTTTTGCCACTTCTAATTTAGAGTATAAAAAAATGGACGCACTTGCTTATATGAAATAAATAAGTAATTCTAAATTTAAACAAGTGTAATGAGCACTTGAAATGATTTTTCAAAGAATATATTCTAGTGTTCACTTGCAAGTTGGGAAGAATAGAATTGATTCAGTGTTCTCGTCGTGGCACTTTGGATCCTCACACATGTAGTTATGAACATATGTACCTTTCTAAAATGGTAAATCTTCCTAAGTTTCTTAATATGTACTCATTGCATATTGTTGTAGTAGAGTTGGAAAATGTATATGGTGGAGAGCAAAGGAGGCGCCATAGTGTGCATGCTTTTTTCCCTTTTCTTCTTGGGGACATGGCCTGCTGTCATGACTCTATTGGAAAGGCGAGGTCGTCTTCCTCAGCACACTTACCTTGACTACACCCTCACCAATCTCTTGGCTGCTGTTATCATTGCTTTCACCTTTGGTGAGATAGGCATCAGCAGTCCTCATAACCCAAACTTCTTATCTCAGCTTTCTCAGGTGAGTACCTTGTCCTGTGTGTTCTTCCTCAAGGAAGAGTATCATGAACACTCATAATTCATGAGAAAGTTTTTATGAAGATACTTTTTTTATAGAAATATTAATTGGAATTATTTATGAAGTTACTTTACTAAGGCATGAATGAAGTTGTACTTGTATGTACTATCAACTTGCTAATACATGTCTTGTTTTAAATATTTCATTTGAAAGCCAAAAATTTTAATGAAGGTGCTACTGCTATGGTATCTGATGCAGGATAACTTGCCTTCTGTTCTGTTTGCCATGGCGGGTGGGGTGGTCCTCAGTGTAGGAAATCTATCCTCACAATATGCTTGGGCTTTTGTTGGATTATCAGTTGTACAAGTGATAGCATCAAGCATGACTGTTGTTATAGGTACCCCATTCTCATACCCCTCTTAAATTTTGGGTTTTGTAGCTCCAATGATAGCTTGTTTTGTACCTCTGCTATTGAATATAATTGCACCTTTTCTGTTAACAGGAACAACCTTGAATTACTTTTTGGATGACAAAATCAATAAAGCTGAGATTCTTTTCCCAGGAGTTGGTTGCTTTTTGATTGCAGTTTGTCTAGGTTCTGCTGTTCATTCATCTAATTCTGCTGATAATAAGGCCAAGCTCAACTATCATAACAAAGATGCAGCTCAGTATGTGGTGTTTGTTTGCAATTACAGATATTTTGGGATATGACTGTTGACTATTGTTGATACTCCCAGCTAATTTCTGCAATTCTTAATAGAATGTTTCTTGCTTCTGTGGGGAATTGCCATGGCTTTTAAGTTTAAATAATAAATTTGTCAGGACAATTTAGAGTAGAAGTAACATGTTCATAAGTAGCTTAACAAATATTAGAAGCATGATTTTTACTTTTTTTTATTCAATGTAAGATCTTTTCTCTTCTTCCATTTTTCTTTTCTAGTTCATAATTTGCAAAAATAACTGAATTTGTTCATTAGGTGGCTTCCCTGATTTTAGGAGCAAAAGCATAAGTTTGTGTTGGTTTTGAACTCTGGTTGGGATGGTTATCATAGTTTCTTGTTTACTGCTGATTTTATTTTGGACTATGATTTTAGTGTGCCTTCTTTTCTAATCTATAGCTGATATATTACTGCCAAATTTTAATCTTTTGCCAGGGGTACTAGTTTGTCCACTTTAAAAGAAACAAGTGAAGGTAACAATAATATTTGATTATCTATTGTGGGATTATTTCATTTGCAAAATGCTGCCCTTTTCCCTCTCCTTGTTACATATATATAGTTAATTCAAAGGATGTAGAGAATAGAAGTGGTCCTGCATACAAAGCCAAAGTGGGAACTGCAGTTTTTCTTATAGAGGTTGAGAAGAGAAGATCCATTAAGGCAGGTGGCTATGCTTCATGGAATTATGACTACAGTTTCACAAACCTTTTGGTTTTGTTGTGTAGCATTTATACAATGATGTATAAGGCAATGCTCTTGTGTTAAAACTTTTGCAGGTGTTTGGGAAGAGCACTTTCATTGGGTTGGCTATAACTTTCTTTGCTGGAGTTTGCTTCTCCCTATTCTCACCAGTATTCAATTTGGCAACAAATGACCAGTGGCACACTTTAAAGAAAGGGGTTCCCCATTTGAGTGTTTATACTGCCTTCTTTTACTTTTCAGTCTCTTGTTTTGTTGCTGCCATCATTCTAAACATCACCTTTCTCTATCACCCTGTCTTGAACTTACCCAAGTCATCACTGAAGGCTTATTTGACTGATAGGAATGGAAGAGGTTGGGCCTTGTTGGCTGGTCTCCTTTGTGGGTTTGGGAATGGTCTCCAATTTATGGGAGGTCAAGCTGCAGGTTATGCAGCAGCAGATGCTGTTCAAGTGAGTTTTTACTTTATCTTTTTTTTTCATGTATACAAATAACTTCACCAAGAATTTTTTTGATATATACCAGTTATAAGACAGTATTCTTACACTATATAACATGTGTCACATGAGAAATGTGTGCTACCATTCTTACAATATATTCATTAAGATGATATATTTTCATTGGAGAAATAAGGAATGAGACATGTGATTTTAATTCTACTATATCTATTTTACATAAGAAACCATCCACTTTGTCATGAGCACCAACATTAATTTATCTTGACATTTGAGCATTTGACTTGTTCTTGTTACTGATATCATCAATTTTTTGGTAACTGATGCGTTGTTTGTGCAGGCACTTCCACTTGTGAGCACCTTTTGGGGCGTTGTTTTGTTCGGGGAGTATCGCAAATCATCAAGGAAGACTTACATATTGCTCGGGAGCATGTTGCTTATGTTCATTGCTGCGGTTGCTGTACTCATGGCATCATCTGGGCATCGAAAATGATCACATATCTAGTTCAGTGTTCAAAGGAAACTATGCACACACGTCACTGGTTTCATCTACAAGAGATTGTCTCGTTCAAAGGGATAACTATTCTGATTCTCAATGTCGAATGGCGTTGTTAATCAGAGACAGACAGAGGAACTATTTAAAGGCATAAGCCAAGAAAGTAAAGTGGGAACATTATTAATTTATGTGTATATGTTTTGTGTGAGGGTCAAATATTTGTAACGTGAGAATTTTATTACTTGTACATTATTTTGGAAGCTTTCAGTATGCCAATGTTTAGAACATCGATTCGAGAAGTTCCACATCCCACATTTTCCCTTGCATTCTTATCCAAGAAATATGCGTGTGATGTCTCCGATCACATTTTCTCTTATTGAATGGCATCATAATGAATTATCATTAGACATGCCTAAAAATTGTGGAAACTCTTAATTCAGAGTTCTCAGACATATATGGGCCTAAGTGTTATTTTTCTTGTTTCTCTATGAATAGCATGTTTGTATTGTGTCAAAAAATACTATAAAACTCTATGTAGCATTTGAATCGATTTATAACGTGATTTTGATTAAAATAAAAAATTGTAGAAGTTTATGAGAATAGTGTTAGTTTGGAGAAAAAGAGAAAGACAGTGCCTCATTCCAAATTTACAAATACTTAGGGCTTATACACGTGTCTAAGATAGTTTTAAGTGAGCAAAGGAAATCCAAAATTAACATTTTATTTGTAATGTTTTTACCAATTATTATTTGTATCAAGTGACAATATCTCAATCAACGGGGTTGGTTCAAGTGATACATGCTTGATTCCCTTAAGCAAGGTCAGGTTCGAGTCTTGTGGAGGGAAAAAAATCCCCGAGGGGAGAGTTAGCCCCACCATGATGTGAATGTTCCCAGCTCGAACAGGTTTGCGACAATATGTCAACCAACGGGTGGTTGATTTATGTGGTACATTTTTTATTCTTGTTAAATAAGGTCTCAAGTACGAGTTTGTAGAAAGCCTCACATGGAGAGTTAGTCTCATCATTATGCGGATGTTTTAGGCCAAACACATGTATCATGGTACATTTTTTATTCTTGTTAAATAAGGTCTCAAGTACGAGTTTGTAAAAAGCCTCACATGGAGAGTTAGCCCCATCATTATGCAGATGTTTTAGGCCAAATACATGTATCAGTGACAATATGTCAAATTTTAATTAATTTGCTTTAGCTGGATGGTGTTTTCAGAAATGTTAACTTATTCATTTTTAAGCTATAAAGTCTAATTTCTAAATATTTTAAGAGTAAATAAATTTATATATCCTATTAATTTCATTGTATTATTCATATTTATAATAAATGTAAAATAAAATAACAAAGGTAAAGTTATTAATTTAAATAATTAAAACCAAAATTAAATTGAATACATTCAAATCTAACTAAAATTGAATGTATTCATACATAGGCACAACTTAACCAAAAGAATTTCAACATCAAATTAATTCTTATTTTATAATTTATAAAATAAAAAAATTTTATTGACAAAAAAACAATTTTTATTTATCTATTAATCCGATAAAGTTGCAAAATATATGTTTCAAAACAATCTTACCTCCGCCAGGACAAGACAAGACCAAAATTTCCCCAAAAATTTCACAAATTTGGATGAAGTGACACAAGACATGAACCTGGGCACGAGCATGTAGAAGAAAATCAGGTAGCAACTGAACTGAGAAGATAACCTTTGCATTTGCAGGGAGAAAGCATGACTCTCAGTCTCATACACCATAAACTCCCTCTTTCTTCTTCTTCTTGCATTTTCTATCTTCACCCTTCCATTTCACACCACACTCACACTCTTTCAAAACCCTGCTTCCTCATTCACTCCAAAACTCCAACTTCATCACTCTCCCTATCCCTATGTCTACGTGCATCAACATCTGATGCCCCCCTCTCTTCAACAACCCCCATTTTCCTCCCATATCTCCAACAACAAGAACAAGAACAAGAGGAGCAAGAGCAAGAAGAAGAAGAAGGCATAGAAGCAACAGAGGAAGAAGAGCAAGAACAATCCCACGACCCAGATGATCCAATCTACAAATTCTTCAAAACCCGCACCACCGTTTCCTCTCAAGACCCTGAAAAGGAAGGAAAATTGTCCCTTAAGAAGAACCGTCGCATATCGTGGCACCTTGCTCAGGACACTAGCGACCTTGTTGAAGAATCTGAAATGGGTTTAGAGGAGGAGGAGGGCACCTTGTTGAGTGAGGAGAATGAAGAAATGGGGTGCCAGAAGAAGGAATTGCCATTGCCTGAGGGTGTTGTGGAGGAAATTGTTCAGCTTGCAAGGAACTTGCCACAAAATCTGACTCTGGAGGAGGCTTTGGCTCAGTATGAAGGAAGGGTCAGTGAGAAAGAGTGCTGGGAGGTTTTGGAAATACTTGGGAAGGAGAACCTTCTGGTGTGTTGTTTGTATTTCTTTCAGTGGATGAGGTCGCAGGAGCCATCACTTGTTACACCCCGGGCATGTACTGTGTTGTTTCCATTGTTGGGAAGAGCAGGGATGAGTGATAAGCTCATGGTTTTGTTCAGAAACTTACCATCCACCAAGGAGTTCAGAGATGTTCATATTTATAATGCTACAATTTCAGGACTTCTCTCTAGTGGCAGGTATACACTTCTTCAACTATCATGTGGTTTGCTTGTTTTTCTATCTTGTTGATTTTGTGGGTTCTAGGAACTAGGAAGATTAACATAACTAACAAAGGATGCAAGTCAAATAGCTTTTGTACTTTTGCTTAGACTGAAGCTTAATAACTTGTATACTAGTTGTTTTGATAGTATAATTCTTCTAATCACCATTCTCCTCTCTCCAGTAAAATAAAGAAATGAATAGTGTGCTACAAGCTTGTTACCTTAGCAGTAGCGTAAAGCATGATGCCCTTTCTCATTTATATGTCTTAACACTGGAAATGACATATTGCAACATCTTTGACCTGGAATTCTGATTAATGATGACATTTGGAAAGTTAAAGAAAGATCAAACAAGAGTACAAGACAACGTGATATGAACATTCACTGTATTGGTTTCTTGTACATCAGTTTTGACATGATGTTTCAGGTTGTTGCCCATATTCTTTGGAAGTTCTCATATTGGGCTCTACTTTTGTTTTAAAGCTCCATAGTCCATACTATTAATATTGTGTTAGAAAATCATTGTTGCTGTATATTATAATTCAAAAGTGAAACTGGAAGTATATTGCATCTTAAATGTCTTTATTTTTTCAAATGTTTCTGTATTTGTATTATTGGTTCCCAATTGTGGAATATAATATTTTTAATAGAATATAGTTTGATAGAATATAGGTCCCAAAACTTTTTAATTGGAGGTTAATAGTTACCATGTTGATGATTTGGCTAGGAGTTGGCTATTCCACGGATTGAAGTAAATCATACCCAAGTCTCTTCATACCAATTTAGTTTTTCCATTATGGCAGACGGTGGTCCTTTCTTTTACCTGTTGAGCTTGTTTTGTCTTAGATTTGTAGGTCAATTTGTTATTAAGAAGCCTATGAACAACTATTTCATTAGCTACTTGTTAGAGAATTAAGATATTTCAAATAACCTCACCTGTTTAGGTTCTCTGTGCTGCTTCCAAACTTAAAGCTGTGCAACATTAGGAAATTATCAAGTATAATTAAGATATTTCTTTCCTTTCTCTGAACTTGATCTGAGAAAATGTTCTTTCATGTCTCCCTGTTCTGACAAAAGTTCTTATATTATTTAGGGCAGTATTTTTCATAAGATAATATTGTAAGAGTTCATTGTTAAGGTCTGCCTGATTGTCTTTAGGTATGAAGATGCTTGGAAGGTCTATGAGTCAATGGAAACAGATAATATTCATCCAGATCATGTGACATGCTCTATTATGGTCATCGTTATGAGAAAACTTGGCCATAGTGCAAAAGATGCATGGCAATTTTTTGAGAAAATGAACAGAAAAGGAGTCAGATGGAGTGAAGAAGTCCTGGGTGCATTAATAAAGTCATTTTGTGATGAGGGTCTAATGAGGGAAGCTCTCATCATCCTGTCTGAAATGGAGAAGAAAGGGGTTTCTTCAAATGCAATTGTGTACAACACTCTGATGGATGCATATTGTAAATCCAACCACGTCGAAGAAGCTGAAGGCCTTTTTGTTGAGATGAGAGCTAAAGGGATTAAACCCACTGCATCTACCTTCAACATTCTAATGCATGCATACAGCAGAAGAATGCAACCTAAGATTGTAGAGAATCTTCTGGCAGAAATGCAGGAAGTTGGCTTGAAGCCAGATGCTAGTTCATATACTTGTCTAATCAGTGCATATGGGAGGCAAAAAAATATGAGTGACATGGCTGCAGATGCATTCTTGAAGATGAAGAAAGTTGGTATAAAACCCACTTCACATTCATATACAGCTCTGATCCATGCCTATTCAATTAGTGGCTGGCATGAGAAAGCTTACGCGGCATTTGAACACATGCAAAGGGAAGGTATCAAACCTTCCATAGAAACCTACACTGCTTTACTAGATGCATTTAGGCGTGCTGGTGACACACAAACATTGATGAAAATATGGAAGGTGATGATGAGTGAGAAAGTTGAAGGAACAAGGGTGACATTCAACATTCTTGTTGATGGTTTTGCTAAACAAGGTCACTACATGGCAGCAAGAGATGTAATATCTGAATTTGGGAAGATTGGATTGCACCCAACAGTGATGACATATAACATGCTGATGAATGCATATGCAAGAGGAGGGCAACACTCAAAGCTGCCACAGTTGTTGAAAGATATGGCAGCTCGTAAATTAAAACCAGATTCTATAACTTATTCAACTATGATATATGCCTTTGTCCGTGTTCGAGACTTTAAAAGGGCATTTTTTATCACAAGCAGATGGTCAAGAGTGGACAGGTGATGGATGCCACTTCTTACCAGAAGCTTCGGGCAATTCTGGATGTCAAAGCTGCAGCAAAAAACAAGAAGGATAAGAGTGCCTTGCTTGGTATAATCAAAAGCAAGATGGGCTTTGAGAAAACAAAGAGAAAAAAAGATGAGTTCTGGAAGTTCAAGAAAAGACATGTGAAAAACACATAGTTTTGATACTAGTGTATAGTAAGTTGAGGATGCAATGCTCTATAAGAATTGTAGGTTCGATTTTGGCCTACTTTTGATTTCTCTAGATGGATGGCATCAAGAGCTTCTTGATTTTAATTTTAAACAATATTTGTCATCATACATTGCCTCTTCAATCAACAAAGGTTAATGATAAGTTACAGAAAGTCTATTATGAAGTTGAAGTATATATTGTCAGGTATCTCTTTTAATTGATTCTTTAGATTACAAAGACATATAATATTACATTTTATGTTAACTTAACATTTTATTTTATGTTACTTTTTACGATTTTATATTAGTTTATTATTTAATAATATCGTATATTAAAAATATATATACCAAAGGGTTGTGGCTCAGTTGGCAACGTAGGCTGAGATTGTGGGAAGAGCTCCCAGGTTCGATCTCCACTAAAACACACTCTTCGAGAAGGGTAAGGAGCCTTAACTGTGACTAAGCTCCGAACAGGATTGCTCCTGGTAATAAGAGATACATGTGGTTAAAAAAATATATTTATTTAATTATGACTAGTTTGATCATAATTTAATTACAGCAGACTAATAAATCAACGAATGCCTTCACCAATTTAAAAGGTTGGTCCAATTTTTTAAAACATTTCAATACAAAATGGACGGTGCCTTTTATTGTTTGGTATGGAAAATATTAGATATGACTCTCTAGTTATACTCCCTAGATTAGGTCCCTTTAATATGCTCATAAGGGTTTTCAATCCTTCCTTAAGGATCATGTGTATAGAAAAGATTTTGTTGGTAGAGATAAAATCACTTCATGTTTAATCATTGATCATGTGTTTAGAAAAGATTTTGTTGTCAGAGTTAAACCTATTTTGGGTTAACTACTTAACCCTTGAGTAAATGGGTTGTGATCCGCAATATTAAATTATTTTAAAGTTAAAAAATAAATATAAGAAAAAAAACTAACAAGCAATTTTTTGTAAAAAAAATGTAAATAAAAAGAAGAAAACATGCAGTTGGGCCATGGACTTATTATTTAACTTGTAAATGTGGGCTTATGCGAATTGGATTAGGTTGGTCCACATATGCATGACTCAGATTCCCTGCAGTCACAAAATGATATAGTCAATGCAGTCAGCCATCCAAAGTCGTTAGATGAAGATCAGATGGCTCAGATCCGACTTATCATTGAAGTCGGACTTTAAAGCGAAGTCGAATCTGAACCGTTTGATTTTCATTTAACAGTTATGGATGATTAACTGTATTGATTGCACCATCTTTTTTACAACACTTAATCCAAATTCCACACATGCATATCTAGTTATATCTATTGTATTTAAATGGGTGTAAAAAATATTTTTTGCCTGAAAAAATGGATATATAAGGGTCTGTTTGGTTTGCATTTTCATTTCCTGTTTTCATTCTGTTTCCTGTTTTCTGAAGTTTTACAAAGGAAAAACTGGAAATACTGGAAACGACGATTTTTTGTTTCCAGCATTTCCAGTTTTTCCTTTGTAAACTTCCAGAAAACAAAAAACAAGAAATGAAAATAGGAAATGAAAATGCAAACCAAACATGCCCGTACTTACATTTCTTGATCTAGTAACTATTTTAATGTTGATATTGTACAATAACCAAATAAGGTCAAGTACATTGATCAATTGATACCACAATATTTTGCCATGTAATCACAAATAGATTATTTATCTCCAAATCTCTTTTAATGGGTTTTCTTATAGTTCTCCTTGGTCTCCCTCTACCTCTAATTATTGGACTATTTTCCATCTAGTCAACCCTTTAAATCTCTTTTCTAAAATGAGAGCAACTTTAATTTTCTCTCTAATGATTGTACTCACCATCTTGTCTTGTCTAACCATTCATCCATCATACTATTCGCATCTTTGTAACACTGAGTTGGGTAAAATTTTCCTTCTTGGTTGATACTTTTCTATTGCAGATCACACTCAAAGCATTTCATCTACTCTACTTAGATCCTATAATCAATGTTTCTCTTTATCTCATCATCATTTTGTACTGCAGACTCAAGGTAATTGCAGTGTGATACTCTTGGTATCATATATTCTTCCACTCTTCATCTCTAAGCTATGACCTATGTGTCTCTTGCTAAATTTACATACCATAAACTCTATTTCACTTCTATTTAGGAAAAAACTGTCTTTCCAAGGCTTGCCTCATGAGTCTCTAACCATCAATTTATATCTTCTTTTGACTCTCCAACTAAAAATATATTATCCTAGAAAAATACATGCATCATGACATTTTATTTTGGATATGTTCATTAAATAGGTCTTGAAATAAGATTTATAAGGGATTAAAGTTGACATATGGTGCACAACTGTTGTTAAAACGAAATCTATTGTATTCCCATCTTGTATTCTCATACTAATTGTGACCCTCTCATACATATCTTATGCATGCTAATATTATAGTCAAAATAAAAATGAATATTGGTATTGGATACCTCACAAGAACCTGATCTCACGTTTATCCACCAAGAACAGAACTAGGAACACCAAAAGGAGATTCAAAATTGGAATCAGTCAATGGTCATTCAAAGTAGGAAACATACCAAATGCCTTAGCAATCATGATTGCCCATGTTTCCTCTTCCTTCTAGACTACAAATACACGTTCCTACCTAAATAAATCAAGAAGAGAAACATTGGCAAATGGCAACCATGATTGTTTGGTATTTAATTAGTATCCTTCATGATTGAGTTACCATTGCAAGATCCCAATCACCAAATGTCCTACAAGTTGCTTTCGTACAGAATACAATTATTTCTGTCACAGCAGGAGATTAAGATAATAAACCATGGGAAAACTGAAACAATATAACATGTAATTATTTTTTTTAAAATAATGTTATACCATGCAATGGCTGACACCTAACTCAACCAACCACAAGCCCCTCCCCTCCCCACCCCTCTTTCTTCCAAACTGGTAGAATAGAGAAATAGAGTGTGAGTGCAACAGTAATCTGATCAAGTTTTCTTTATCTTGACAGAACTTCAGTCAAATCATAAATAACTTGTAAAATATCCTATGTTAACATTGTCAACCACTAAACAGCTCCATTTTGGAAGAAGCCCCATAATTCAACTTCACATAAAATAACTTCAATGCATCCAGAGCTGCCACTAGTCACCTTCTCTAGAGCAATGTTAATGTATCAAAACTGGAGATGAACCTAATCAATTTTTTCTTCTAACGGTTCATAGATCCAGTTTGCCCTCCATATTATAGGTGATAGAAGCCGTTCTGTTTTCCAGCCTAATGACTTGAGCTGCACCAAATATAAAGAGTGTACTTAATCAATTTAGTTTGATTCCCATATCATAAATATTCTTGTAAGTTCATTAAGAAGGGGGAAAGATTAATATATTGCACTGTTAAGAAATTAAAGAACATACATAACAAGCTAAATAGAATTTAATTAGAAGCTTAAAGAAGTACCTTCTGAATAAATACTTCGTACTGATTTTCCATCCACATTTGGCCGTCTGAATGCAAAGATTTGCTTTTGTGAACATTATTTGCCAGGACAAGAGCATGGATAAATGACTTCAGGACATCAGCAGCATTTGAATCTTTATGCACAATAACATTAATGATTCCTTTCTTTTCCACTAGTAAGTACTTGGCTATGTACAGAAACAACAAAGAATGAAATAAGTTTTAAAGACTTCAGATGGAAAGTGGAAAGTCACTAGTTAAAATAGTATGAGGAGAACTCAACCTTTTGTGTAGTATGGTGCTGCAGAAAGCAGATGCTCCTTACTGTCATTGGCACATAGAAACAGAATTTGCTAAGTTTTATTAATGACATTCAAAGCTACTAATGCACAATAATCAAGCCATAATCATGGACAGCTTAAGCTTTGAGCCAATACCAATGATATAGGTAGGGCAAGAGCTAATTAATGTTTTCAATTTCGAAAAGGTTTGGGGCTTTGTTTGCTAATAATGATGACACAGAACAACAGTACAATATTATAGTTTGGGATATTAGAAGTTAGAACACAACATAATGGATCATTACTTTGAAATTGAATGCCATTTGGCTTTTGTGTACTGGAAAAGACCAATAGTGCAGTGAATTAGAAGTTCAAGCAAAATCCCACAGTTTCAAAAGTATAATTGATGCGCAAAGAACAAATTCATTTTTAGAAGGACATGGACTCAGATTTTAGCTACTCACATTTCCATGTTATCAAATGAAGAAATCCGTGTGCCTAAATGTACTTTCATATCCAAGGAATTAGCTTTCTTTGAGCTACATGAAGGGATCTGTATGGGCAAAACATGCTCCTGCGAAGAGACCTGTTTAGGGGAGAGAACTGGCAAAAAGTTTAGAAGCAAGCATTAATATACATAGGGATAATGAGAAAAATATTAAGATAGCTTTTGAAGTGCTGGAAATCACATTCTCTTTGACAGGGTGGTGGCTCTAACAAACCAACCTTTTTGTGAGAGGTGGATGAGAGAGGGGTTAAAATACAGCAGAAAGAGACCTGTAACATTCTCCTCTAATTTTGCTTATAAATTGTATGTAATAGGGTTAGAAAATGTTAAAGTTGTGCTTAATAGGCAGTTTATGATTATTTGAATTTTTTTATAGTAATTAAAAACATGTTATTTATAAACTTGATATAAACTTTACAATTGAAATTGGATGGTATTCTCACTGCTATACTCTTTTGTGTTTAAATTTTATTCTATGCATATGCTTAAGTAGATTCCAAAATGGTAGGGGATATGGTGGTGTCAATAATTCAACAAGCATGCGACATGAGTTCAGTGGGATCTTAAGAGTGTAGTTCTATTTTGTTGTGTTTTGTTACTTTTGTACATGTGTATACAGGGAAAACATGATCTTTTTGGTTGTATATATATGGTTTTCCCTTTTTGATATATGTGTAAAGTACACTGTATGTAGTATAGTTGGATGAAGTCTTTGAACTTTGTTGGAAGCCTTGTTAGGCTAAAAATGTGACACCCTTTATGGCATGGGTTGATATATATCTATTTTGGACTTACCAATTAGTATCAAGGATAGCTTCTCATGTTAAATCACTTTACTGTCTGTTAGTTACTTATCAGATTTTTGTAATCTTTTGGGCTAGATAAAAATATCCTTTTCTTTTATAAGGTCAGCCTATCTTCAAGGAAATATGATAAATTATGAAAGTACTCCAATGTGATTTTAATCCCCTGTTTTTGATGAATTTTTAGTCATATCTGTTTTAAATTATATGCTGGTTGAAATTCTTGAGCTTTGCAAGACCTCCCAACAATTTGAAATTATGAGTATGATCTTGATGTAACAATAATGTTCTAAGATGTGGCCAATTTTATGTGCTAAGACTAAAAACAGCAGAATAGATTGTCTAACATCAAAGATATACTGTGGATACAAGAAAACAATGGAGAATGGAAACGGACAATACCTTGGCCTGTCTCCATGAAATGCTGCAAAAGAATAGAGCTCCTTTCAGGGTTTAATGAGGTCAATGCCAGGCATCGAACAGCTCGGTAGTTTGCTAGTGGAAACAAGACATCATTTGCTTTATCAGCTTTTCACATATGATGCTGGTGCTGAGTTTTAGCACATTTATTTTGGGGGGGACTCAGCATAGAACAAAGCGGCATATTAAACTAATGAGATATCTAACTTCATAAAGAAAATGGGATACTTTAAGCTTGTAAGATAATAGACATCCTATCTTTCTTCATTCTATTACAAGCCATCAACAAATACTCCACAAGATCAAAGCATTGGTTGGTATAGAATAAAAACAAGCCAAGATTGTCTACAACCTGTCTTGGATCAAATGGATGACCTATTTGTCCCAAAAACCCTGGTAAGAAAATGGACCAATTATAGCATTGTCAGTCAGTATGCTAATACCATCAATCTATAACCTCCTTTTGGTACTTGACAAGGTACATATGCCCAAGGGTTCCCTCTTTCTCTTTTACTAGTTACTTTGCACAATAAAAGCAGTATGCAAGAGATGGGTATATACCTAATATCAGATTTTTCTTCACAGTTCTACAATTCAAAGGATATGCATAAAACAAATCACAATTGAAAAACGTACCATACATATGAAACATGGTCAGAGATAAAAAAGAAAACCAAATGGCTAGCGGGTGTCCAATGGTCATGCGAGCAACAAGCATTCCCAATGCCATGCCAATCATTGTGGCCACAGTTTCTTGACTTCCTTCCTATAGATACATGTTAATAAGTCAAAATCTTCTATATATATATAAACACGCCCTATTGAACAGAAGCCTTAATTCTCAGTGAATCTAAACAGTTAGAATAAATGCAACTTATACCTTAGCAGATATATCTGCAGCATTATCCTGAAGAGCAAAATGCTGAGTCAAAGCTGCCCTAGTGGCTCCACTTGCAACACCAGCTAGTTCAAAATCATATTTGAGAGACAAAAGATTAAAATAAAAATTAGGATACAAATATAATATCAATAAGGATATTAAAAAAATGTGTCCTAATCTTGGATAATTCAAAACATACATTTCTGCTGAACAGCTTTATTTGTTAGGAAATGTCATATCATCTAATTTCACATTAACTTATCTTACAAAATTACATACATGGAAGCCAAAGACGGAAAACAAACTTACAGCTAGTTACTAACTTTTTAAATCATGTTAGTAATATATTTTTGAACTTCCAGAAATGGTGGAACTTACTGAAAGATCTTGATATGCTTCCTAAGCAGACAACAAACACAAAAGCTGATGGAAACAATGGAGAAATGAGGTCCATTAGCATTCCTGCAATTAATGCAAAAACCATGTCCATAACAAATCATTACGAGATATGAAGAATGTAATGTGAAAGATAAATTTAACACAGAGTAGCATCAGTGAAAGATACACTAAAGAGCTGCCGTTAATTTTTAGTTTAAAGAAACAAATAAAAAGGAGATTTAGACATTATGGCCGAGAAAAGCATTCCAAATAGAAATTCTCTTCTTCTTATAGTCTCAATATGTTATCAATATGCCAAGATGAGCATATCATGAATTCAAGAGTTATACATGCAATATGAAAAATCAAGGTTTTAATGAAAGCAAATCTGGATTAGTATTCATAATTCATATCAATTGAGAGCAGAAAAAAATCATATTCAACAAAGCCAATGGCTTTGGAAGACAAGGCTTCCATGAAACATAATTCCATCCAAAAGAGAGCAGTTCTCATTTAAATTTTCAAAAGGAAAAACAAATACTTGAAAGATATTTTTTTTTTCCTTTTCAATTTGTAAAATTAACTTGTAACAGTAGGCAGAAACTAGAGGAAGTCTCTTCTCTTGCTTAACTCTCCAAGGGAGAGCAGAGTCTAACTCCATTCTGACAACTGCTATATCCTACAAATCTAAAAGTTTCCTTTTAAATGATTGACAATGTATAACTGATGTCTATGATTAATATAAGCCCGATTGTAATATATCAGTATCAGTATATGATTAGTACTAGTAAATTGATAAATCCCATCCAGTGTGTCAGTGCAGCAAATATGGAATGGATTAATGGCATTACATATCAAGTATTAGGTATAACAATGTTATTTTGTTGTAAGTGGAGAACAATGCACATGTTAGCCTCAATGTTTGATCTGCACAGAAGTAATTAGAACATAACAGTGACTTTTGCACCCAAATGGTTTAAGGGGAAAAAATAATCCTTTTAAGAATTTTTAGATGATTTTATCCATAGAACTCCTAATACAAGCTCAGAAGCTCCCTTCTTTTCCCACCCCTTTGCTTATCCCAATCCTTGAATCCATGTACTATTAAACCAGCACTAAACTAGTTGAATTATTTTTGGCCTATGCTTATAGGAAGAGACTGCATAAAGGAAATGTTTGTGCACTTTTTTTAATAAAAGGATGAAGGTGAAATTATCTACCTAGATCATTCATCAGATCTGCAACCAAACGCCACATTTTTGCATTGCTATCAAGATTTGACCCCTGCAGCATATGGGATAAATACAAATATAGTTAAGAGAATATGATTTTGCATTGCTATCAAGATTTGACCCCTGCAGCATATGGGATAAATACAAATATAGTTAAGAGAATATGATTTTCGAATCATTAGAGAGGAGTGAATCAGCATATGCCAACCCAAGGGTAAAGTGCTCCGCATAAAGTTAGTACTGCATTTTTCTGTTCAAAATTAATAAGGATGAAGGAATATGTTTGCATGAGAGATGCATACCTGGTAGAATGTGAACAAGATTCCTCCAAGCATGCCAGTTAGATCCCTCAAAAACCACTGGAAATAGTTTCAATGTTCAATATCCTATTGTCAACACATTGCATCCTAAGAAACACAGAAAACAGTGTACCAAAACAGGAAAAAACATAAAAGGCTTGCGGTTTCTTTCTCCCAAGCCACACCTTAAAACTGGGGTTCAGTCATTACACATGTAAATGCAGAATATAACATGTTAATACCTGAAAAGTGGCACCAATGACTGTAGCTGATTTCTCACCAACCCCAATAGCACTCAGGAGAGCCTGAAAGGAATTTTGTTTACCACTCATGCACTACCTTGGGCTTTATGTGACAATAACTATTACAAAACTACAGTGAAACAGTGCTTTACCTGGGTAGAAAGCATGGTCCTTATATATGTTGAAAGCCCCTGCCACAAGCAATCTATAATTAACTCGAGAATAATACCATGGTTTTGATATAACAATAATAACTTAATTGCCATGTTTCTTCATTGTATAGTTACCTGCAATAAATCCCATATTTGAAAAGGAACATAATCTGCAGTCACACTGCTTGGAAAACCCTGTATGTTATCAATAACAAGAAAAAGAGAAACCCCTTTTACAATGATGAACTAAAGGAACAAGCACATAGTGATGTAGTGGCATACACAAATGACAATTTTTTTTCATTAGATTGAATTGAAAATAGAAGCTTACCTCAGGTACAAATGCCTGAAGTAATCGTCTCCAAACATGGGTAAAGCGGGCACCAGATCTGTGTATAAGGAGGCAAGAAGAATGAGGAGGGAAAAAACGCAGGAATTATGAAAGAGACGATGATGATGATGGGAAAAGGGAAGGGGGAACCTTTGAATAGAGACAGAGGAAGAAGAAGCCTTGATGGTGAAAGTCTTTGAGAGCTTTGTGGGGGATGAACCATTCCATTCTTCTAATGTTAAGGTCTTATTGGACACAGATGAAGGTGATGGCGAGACAGATTCCATGGCCATATGAAGTCAACTAGACACAGTGAAGTGCCAAACCTTAATGACTTCGCAGATTGCAGGTTGGAGGTTTTAAGTTGTACTTGTAACAACTGAACAGAAGGGACCTGGGTTTCAGAGGTTTGTTTTATTACTTTTAGGTCCTTTTATAAAATTTTCTTTTTTATTTATATTATCTTAAAATTTAAAAATTTGAAAAGCATTTTTGTTAGTGAGGTAAAAATAAGTTTTATAAAACTTATTTAAATCATCATATTATCAACCAAGATATTATGGTGTAACCCAAAAAAAAAAAAAAACCAAGATGTTATGTTCAAATCTCGATATAATCCACATTTTAAACCACGTTAAATCTCAAATGCTCTTATTTATAAAGATGAAATATACCTACAACAAGTCAAGGTGGTTGTTTATAATGGCAATGATTGTTTCATGTATTCTTAAATCTAATGATTTTAGTCTTTTCTTTTTTGCACAGGACTAACTATAAGTATCCTCAATGAGAAGTAATTCTATTCGAGTCGAACATGGTCTTTATATGCGGTAAAGCCCCCTCTCCAAATATTTAATACAGTTATATATTCAAGGTTTAAACAAGATACCACGAGTTAAGCTTGGAATAGAACATAAAATGGTAATAAATATATTTCTTACTACATGTAGTGCTTACCTTTATTCAAATGATTAGTTGGAAATTTTGTATACAATCATTCACTAACATAAATGTAGTTATGTTAATTTTAATGATAAAGGTAAGAGAGTGGAAGGTTGTAAGTTTTTTTTTTTTTAAAAAAAAATTTGTTGTTTACCCTAAGATGGGCCGATTTGATTTATTAGCATTGTTGTTAGGAATAATGTCCTGGCTAGTGTTTAAGGTATAGATTAAAAGCTTATAAAGGTATTTTATTTTAGATGGAGATATTTAGATTTAAGGTGATTTTATGTTTAAACCCCTTGAATTTATGGGGGAATCTAAAGCAAAAACTAAAGTCTTTCATATGGAAAAAAAAGCAACTTGGAGTGTTCGATTAAACTAATTTAAATCAAATACCATATTTCATTTAACAATGAATTCAAGTTACTTTTTTCCTTCATAGTAGAAATTTTTAACATGAGTACCATATTTAAAATCTGAAAAACACTATATAATACCTAAACAAATGATACAAAGGCTTTTTTTCTTGTCCTTATTTTTATCTCATCTTTTATTTATGTTTTCTATCTTTTCCTCCCACCATACTTCACTTTCTCTCTACTCTAGTATGTTATAGGGATCTTGACAAAAATTTAAACCCTACCTATTCCATTACCTCTTACAAATATAAATATTAGACACCTACTTGTTTAATAATTTTTTACAAAATATAAAATTAATTAAATCAATAATTGAACTATGATATTATCTTGTTAATCGTAACGATTGCTTAATGATGTTATTTCATACAAAATTGCAAAGTTGATGAGGAGATGCACATTATTTTAATTCTTTGGTATCATTAACACATGGCTCCAAATTAAATATATATTATAAATTACTTTTTTTTTAAAAAAAAAAAGCCACACCAATATAAGTTTTAAATAATAATATACAAATTACAAAATAAAACGATTAACATAAAAAAAAAACATTTTCTTTCGCTAGAAGGAGGGCTTGAACCTCCGACCTTGTGGTTAACAGCCACACGCTCTAACCAACTGAGCTATTCCAGCTTTTGATTTAATCGTATCTTTCATGTTATATGAACAGAATATGAAAACGACGCAACACCGAAACATCCAATAGCAATGGAAAACGCAAGCTGAGAAAACCCATTGCACCAAAGTAGATGGTTGATGAAGAATGGCCAAAAAAGTTTTCAGCTTTCTTCTTCCTCACAGGGTATTCTCCTCCACACCTGAAATTCCCAGCCTTTACTCCTTCCTTCAGCCTTCAGTGTTTGCCCTCAACAGGAACAGGAAGCAATCCGGTTTTGAAGAACCCCAAAAGCTCCCAACTTGCCCACCACAGTCCCTCTCCCTGACCTCTGATCAAGTTGCCACCCTCCAAACCACCCTTCACAAGTCCCTCATCACCAGTGACACTGATGAGGCTTGGAAGTCCTTTAAGGCCCTCACCACCCACCAAGCCTTCCCACCTAAGCCCCTCACCAATTCCCTCATCACCCACTTGTCCTCCCTTGGTGACACTCACAATCTCAAGAGGGCTTTTGCCTCTGTGGTCTATCTCATGGAGAGGAACCCAATGGTGCTGGAGTTTCAAACAATTCATGCCATGCTTGATTCCATGAGGTGTGCCAACACTGCTGCCCCTGCTTTTGCCCTTGTCAGGTGCATGTTCAAAAACATGTTTTTTATCCCTTTTGGTGTGTGGGGCAATGTGCTTGTTGAGATTAGCCGGAAGAATGGTAACCTTGCTGCTTTCTTACCTGTTTTTGAAGAGAACTGTAAGGTTGCTTTGGATGAGAAGTTGGAGTTCTTGAAACCTGATGTTGCTGCCTGTAATGCAGCACTGGAAGGTTGCTGTTGTGAGCTTGAATCAGTGACTGATGCTGAGAGAGTTGTTACAACAATGTCAAATCTGGGTGTTAGACCAGATGAACTGAGTTTTGGATTTCTTGGTTATTTATATGCTCTGAAGGGGCTACAAGAAAAGATAGATGAGTTAGAAGTTTTGATGAATGGGTTTGGTTACTCAAACAAGAAGGGTTTCTATTCTAATTTGATCAGTGGGTATGTTAAGTCAGGCAATTTAGCTTCTGTGGAGTCAACTATTCTCAGTAGTTTGAATGAGGGAGTGGGGGAAGATTGGAGTTTTGGTGGAGAAACATTCTGTGCTGTAGTTAAGGAATATATTCAGAAGGGAAATATCAAGGGTTTAGCTAATTTGATTATTGAAACTCAGAAGTTAGAGCCTTCAAATATCAAAGTTGATAAGTCTATAGGTTATGGTATTGTTAATGCATGTGTTAGTATTGGACTATCAGACAAAGCACACAGCATTCTTGATGAAATGAATGCTCTGGGAGGCTCTGTGGGTCTTGGGGTCTATGTACCAATCTTGAAGGCTTACTGCAAAGAAAATCGAACTGCTGAGGCTACTCAGTTGGTAATGGATATTAGTAGTTCAGGTCTTCAGTTGGATGTGGAAACCTATGATACTCTGATAGAAACATCCATGTCCAGCCAAGATTTTCAGTCAGCATTCTCCCTTTTTAGGGACATGAGAGAGGCAAGGATTCCTGACTTGAAAGGAAGTTACTTAACTATAATGACAGGTTTGATGGAGAATCATCGACCAGAGTTGATGGCAGCTTACATAGATGAGGTGGTTGAGGATCCTCGAATTGAAGTAGGTACTCATGATTGGAATTCTATCATTCATGCTTTCTGTAAAGCTGGGAGACTAGAAGATGCAAGAAGGACTGTCAGGAGGATGGTGTTCCTGCAATTTGAGCCAAATGATCAGACATACTTGTCCCTGATTAATGGATATGTCTTGGCAGAGAAATATTTTAATGTGCTGATGTTGTGGAATGAGGTTAAGCGAAAGCTATCAGGGGATGGACAGAAAGGGATCAAATTTGACCATAATCTGGTTGATGCATTCTTGTATGCTTTGGTCAAGGGCGGTTTCTTTGATGCTGTTATGCAAGTTGTGGAAAAATCTAGTGAGATGAAAATATTTGTTGATAAGTGGAGATACAAGCAAGCATTCATGGAGACCCATAAAAAGCTCAAAGTGGCGAAGTTAAGAAAAAGAAATTTCCGAAAAATGGAAGCACTTATTGCTTTCAAGAATTGGGCTGGATTAAATGCATGAACTCTAAGCACTGGCTACTTCTTATCTCAAGGATTAAACCATCACACCTGGAAGGAACAACTCAAAATGACAGTTGAGAAGGATTCAACATTGCATGTTCTTTCTAGAAGTGAGCTTCAATTTCACAGACTTTAGTTTAGAGCACTTGGATTTTTTATTTACTTGGATGTACAGTCAGTTTGGGCCTTGTGGGTTCAGCTCAACTCAACAATGTACTATTCTCTTTTTCCTTTCTGACTTTATGCAAAGCATTAATTGACAATCTTTTAATAAGGTTATCCAGCTAATTAATTACTGCATTTTGGGCTAAATGTTAACATTTTTTTTTCCTTCTATTTTGTTATCCCCCTCTTGTGCTTTTGGTCATTGACTGTTGTTCTCAGCTGTCTTCTTGTACATAGGTTAGGAAGTTTAAACACACACTGAATCAATGAACTTCTTACACATGCATGATTTTAATATTCCCCAAAAGAAGAAAAATATGGTAAGAGGTTTTCTGATTTCTTGCCAACCATTTATGAAGGATGAAGGGACATGTAACCGTAAGACATATTAAATACCATCATACAGGTCAATATCATACACCCTGATCCTGTGTCAGTGTGAAATTCTTTGCTTTTGATTTTCTTTTCTATGTCTTTTGCCTCTAATGAATTGATTTTTTTTTTCATTCTTTAATTTATCTTCATCTGAACCACATGGGCATTAAGCACTAGAATTAAACTTGGTTTGGAGCAGGATCTTGTGCTTCCTCAAGCAAGACTCATATCTTCAGGTTTAATATTTTGATTTAGCCTCATATATTTTCTTTAATAGCTCAAAACTGTTTGATAGTAGTCCAAAGTTGAGACTTTATATGCTGCATCTTACTATATCAATTACAAATAGTAAAGGCAATGATTTTGCCTTCATCACAAAATTCAGAGAACATTAGATTATAGTAACCATGAGTTGTGATATTAACAGAATGAAAGGGGTAATTCATCTTAAAGTGTCAAGTAGAAACCGCATGAGTTGATTGATATTTATAAAATGAAATTATTAATCATCCCTTTCATATAAGCTTCAATGGATTGAAAAAATTGGGTGAACAATAATATTTTGACACTACTTGTTACATGTAACTTTTATGTACATATTTTACTATCATTAATCTTTGGTAGCTGTCAGTGTGTATCTGATATAATATAAAACAATAATGTAAGTGGCCTTCTGTGGTAAAATAATATATATAAATTAAGAAGAGATATAAAAATGTCAGAGAATTTTATGGAGTCCCACACTTTTTAGGAGCATGTCATGTTATAAGTTGTTTAGGGAATCATATGCTATCACATGGCCTCAATTTGTTTGTGCTGTGAATGTTAATGTTTCTTCCACCAATGCATAATTTAGCATAGATAACTCTCTTCCACCTTCGAAGTGTATTAGTCTTAAATTGTTTTTCCATGTTTCTAAATTAGAGCTAATTCATCCCAAAATCTTAACTAGTTAGGTTTTATCTCCAAGATGTCCTCTCATACAAAAGCACTATAAGTTTGGCTTGAAGTGTATACAAAGCACGAGCCAACTTGTCCTAATGCTGTAATATAATTTAATTAAGGGAATGGTGACGCAGATCAAACTCTTGTCAAAGAGGCTTGGTTTCCTTGTTGAGAATCAATGCATTCTGACAGCTTAACTTGTTAGGTTCTAGCTGCTGGCATAGGAATTAGTTTTGCCTCTAACAAACTTCATCCACCCATGTCAATATTCCTATCTATGATATTTTCTTTCAGGTATGAAATTTGAAGTATTTGTTGCTTTCTCTCAAAGCTCCGGTCTGCTAAAAGGAGTTTGTCACCGCATATCAAATTTGTAAGAGATATAATATAATATAAAAAATTATTCATGTGCCTTTACCTACCACTTAAACTTTTCGGATAGTTGGTTTATGATATTAGAGTCTCTTATGGAATGCGATTTGATTTAGAGCTCAATCCTTGTTGTCCACCATTCTTCTAATCATTCATGTATTTTCACCTAACAGCTTAAACTTTTGGGATATTTAGTTCTTAACAAAACTCCTATCAGAGTACAAGTTCAACTAATACTTCAAACATGGATACTGACATAAGACATGAACATAGAAAATGGTAACTCAGCAAAATTTGTTGTCTACTCCGTGTACATTTTTAGGTGTTGGATTTTGTTTCGTCATGTCCAAATTTGTGTTAAACATGTGTCCATCATAGACATGGCCCCTTTGTTAAAGTGTTTGTGCTTCATGTCCATCAACCAAGTGCTTTGTTTACCATTGGGATCATCAGTTTTCTCAAAAGTTTAGGTTTCTGGAAAAATTTCCCCAACATCAGACACTAACACCATCAATTTATGAGCAGGTCCACTAGCAAGAACAGTGGGATGGCATGACCCTGGATATATACACACCAGTTATCTGAAGGAACTGTGATCCAATAGAATGTATGCCATTTCTATGTTTTTTCTATCTTTATATTTCCCTTTTTTCGGTATAAGTTTAATAATTATACACTCTCAGGATGAAATAGTTTTGATGCTGGTTTTGGTTCATAAATAACCTTTTTTATAAAAAAAATTTCATCAACTCTGGTTTTCTATGACTCCCTAATTTAAGGTGGTGTTTATGCTCACATTTTCAGTGTTGATGCTGGTTTCAATTCATGGGCTGCACAGGCAGAATAGACATACATACATCTATACTTACAATATCTAAGGCTTAGCTGGGGTGTGCTGCGCCATTCAAGATCACTGAGGATCTTTAGGATATCAGAAACTGTCAGTGTGCAGTAATAAATGGTCACCTTGTTTTTGTATATCATCACTTTATTATAATTATATTTTTTACATGTTTCCAAATGGTTGAATTAATTCTGTATATGTTTTATACGATTTGATTTCAATTATTTTATAAATTCATTAATTGTTTCTCTCTTCTGTTTTTGTTTAAAATGTTATATAATTTATTTACTTTTAAATTCAGTTCAATATCAAACTTAAATTAATAGAATTCAAGGAATTCATGTAAAATGAAAGAATGAAAAAGGTAGAAGAAAAGTCTGAGAGAAAAATCGAGAAAATTAGAGAGAATTTTGATTCTGAATTTCTATTTTCATTTCACCAAATGAATCTGATACAACTTTTTAGTTTATATAGGGATGTAACTTCCAGAGGAAGTTTTACAATTTTGGAGGGAAATTCTGTTTGCTGAGTCAGCAACAGATTCTCTAGAATCTCCTATTCTAACAGATTCCAATATGTTCTAACAGAAAGGAATCTTAACCAACTTTACTGTTCTGATCCTAACTTTTCAGCTAAAGGCTCCAGCACACAGCTGGGCCAAATACAAACAATAACAGGCCCAATAAATTGATTAGGCTAGCAACAATACAACAAAACAAATTAAATCGGGCCCAATGTTATTTATTGGGCTGATTTATTCTTATATCCTAATACCCCCCCCCCCCCTCAAACTCAGGGGAGCTTGAGAAACGATCAAGAACCCTGAGTTTGTGTCTAAAAGACAAAAATTTGAGCTCAGGAAGAGGTTTGGTCAGTGTATCTGCAATTTGATCTTTAGCTGGAATATGAGAGACAATGAGATGCTTGGCTATGACCTTTTCACGCACAAAGAACAAGTCTAACTTCATGTGCTTAGTCCTGTTATGGAGAACATGATTATGTGACAGACTCACTGTGCTGAGATTATCACAATAGATAATATGAGTAGGAAAATGCACATGTAATTCAGTAAGGAGAGTTTGAATCCATAAAACTTTTGCAGTAGTAGTAGCAAGACTACGATATTCCGCTTCAGTGCTTGACCTTGCAACAAGGGGTTGCTTTTTAGACCACCAAGAAACCAGGTTCGGACCAAGATATATACAGGATCCTGAAGTTGAACGTCTATCATCAGGATCTGCTCCCCAATCAGCATCACACATAACAGTCAGTTGAAGAGGAGAAGAGAGTTGAGCAGGTTGAAGAACCAGGCCACAAGAAGTTGTAGACTTGAGATACCGTAGTATGCGTTTCACAGTCTTCCAATGAGAAACCAAAGGATTGGACATGAATTGGCACACCTTATTTACTGAATAACTAAGGTCTGGTCTTGTAATGGTAGCATATTGTAAGGCACCAACAATTGAGCGATAAAGAGAAAGGTCTTCAAAATAGTCAATTCCAAACTTAGACAGCTTTAGTGAACTGGACATGGGAGTGGGCATTCCTTTAGCTAATTCCATATTAGTTTTGCTCAAGAGATCACAAACATATTTGGCTTGCGATAGAAGAATAGAACCATTGGGTAGAGTAACAACTTCAATACCCAGAAAATAATCCAAATTTCCTAATAGTTTAAGGGCAAAAGTTGCTTAACTGCTATAAAAGACTCTGAACAACAGCATTTGAGGAACCTATGACAGTTATGTCATCAACATAGACCAAAACATAGGTTTGGTGTGTAGAAGTTGACTGAATGAACAAGGATGGATCACACTTGCTTGCTGCAAAACCAAGAGTAAGAAGGGTTGATGAGAGTTTTTCAAACCAAGCACGAGGTGCTTGTTTGAGACCATACAGTGCCTTGTTAAGTTTACAAACAAGTGCAGAATCTGAAACCTCAAAGCCTTGTGGTTGAGTCATATAAACCTCTTCATCCAAATTTCCATTAAGAAATGCATTGTTAATATCAAGTTGTTGAATGGTCCAGCCATAAGTGACAGCCATGGAGAGTAAAATTCTAATAGTTACTGGTTTGATAACAGGAGAAAAAGTTTCTGTGTAATCAAAACTGGGCTATTGATGGAAGCCTTTTGCAACTAACCTAGCTTTGTAACGATTAACAGTGCCATCTGGATTTTCCTTAACTCTGAAAACCCATTTGCAGCCAATAGGAGACCTATTAGGAGGTAAGGGGACAAGAGTCCAAGTATTATTAGCAATAAGGGCATCAAATTCAGTTTGCATTGCTGCAAGCCATTAGGGATGAGAAAGAGCCTGTTTTGCTGACTTTGGTTCCATATAAGTGAGAAGGAGAGTGGGATGAAGTCTTGGTTTAAAAATTCCAGATTTGGACCTAGTTTGCATAGGATGAATTGATGAAGGATGAGGTTGAGTATTATTTTGAGTGGAGATTGGGTTAGGTTTAGTTGAAGGTGTTGGATAATTTGATGGTTGAGTGGGAGAAGGTAAGGGAGAATTTGGTGGATGAATGTTGTGTGAGGATGATGAAGATGAAGCTTCAACTGTTGAATTTGAAGGTGAGGAGGTAAAGTTAGGAATGTTCTTGAATGAGCATAAGGGAATTTGAATGGAAGGTAATGGAGATGAATTAACAGCATGAGATGAGGAAATTGAAAGAGCTGTTGCAGAGGAGGATAATGGAAATCTGAACTCATTAAATAGCACATCCTTAGAGATATAAATTCTGCCATCAGGAGAGAGGCACTTATAGCCTTTGTATTGGTGAGTACCCTAAGAAAGTGTATTCAGCAGATCTGAACTGAAACTTGTGCTGATTATAAGGTCTTAGTGAGGGAAAACATGCACAACCAAAGACTTTGAAAGCCTTGTAATTTGGTTGAGTCTTATGCAGCTTAGTGTAGGGAACCTCAAAATTTAAGGAAGCTGAGGGTAGTCTATTGACCAAATAGACAACAGTAAGGAAAGCATGGTCCCAAAATTTCAGGGGCATATGTGCATGTGCAAGTAAAGTGAGTCTCATATCAACAATATGATGATGTTTTCTCTCAACAGTTCCATTTTGATGATGAGTGTGTGGACAAATGAGTCTATGAATGATGCCAAAATCTTGTAAAGCTTTAGTAAAGGGCGAAATTCTCCACCCCAATCTGATTGAACAGCTTTAATTTTTAGGCTAAATTGATTTTCAACCATTTTCTTATAGTGTAAAAACATGGATAATGCTTCTGACTTATTGTGTAGAAGGTAAATCCAAGTGTACCTTGTGTGTGCATCAACAAATGTAATATAGTAACGAAAACCACCATGAGAATTCATAGGTGCTGGTCCCCACAAATCAGTATATATCAAATCTAGTGGTGAATTATAAACTGAGTTTGAAGAACTCACTGGTAATCTATGAACTTTACCAAGACAGCAAGCTGTACAGAAGTCTTCAAGACTTTTATTTACAAAGGAAATGTTACAGGACTCTAAAACCTTTTTAACTATAGAAGAATTGGCATGACCAAGTCTAAAATGCCACAAAGAGTAAGAGGAAATTAGAGGTCCTGTACTGTATTACAATCTGCTACATTATTTATTGAACTATGCCAAGGGGAAGAATTCCCAGAGACTGCAGCCAGCAAGTGCAGGTTGGAGAACTTGTAAAGACCATCAGTTCCTAAGCTTCCTTGAAGAAGAATTTCATTAGTCCCCTGTGATTTCACAAAGGAATGTGTTGGATGAAATTCAAAATATACACAATTATCCCTTGCAAACTGACTAACACTTATCAAGTTGCGTGTAATATGTGGAACATGAAGAAGATTTTGAAGAACCAATTTTGTGTGTGATTGTTGAGGTGAGGTGAAATGTGTTGTGCCAACAGATTTGATAGGTACAGCTTGTCCATTACCCATGTAAATTGAACGCATTCCATCAAGATCAACTCTGTTATCCACTAGCTGTGAGTGAGGAGTGATTTGATGAGAACCTCCTAAATCTGGAAACCAGTCTTGATTTGGAGGTTGTTGAGGTCTAGAAGATTGCGTAGTGTGAGCACAGTAATTATTTGAACATGGTTCTGCATTTGTTCCAAAATGTGCTTGAGGAGGAGTGTAGTATTGTGGTCTTGGAGTAGAACTTCCAGCATTTGCAACAGAAGAGTTGTAGTGATGAACAGGTTGAGGAATATATGGTGAAACAACAGGAGAAGTTATTCCAGGTATATATGGAGTAACAGCAGCAGAAATTACTGCACTAGGTTCATAGTGAGGTGCTGACCGATTTTGATCACCAAAGTTAGAACCAGGAACAAAATGATTCTTGCAAAAGTAATCTGCATATGTGGTGCTTATTTTATCAGTAACTAATCCTTAATACATGATCTCTTGAAATATATGGTCATTGTGCAATACAAAAGTTTTAATAGTTATGACATGGTATCAAAATCTATATGATAATAAGATATAGAGTTCAATCCTTGTTATCCACCATTCTTCTTATAAAATGTTGAATTTATACACAAGATTATAAGTGTGCGTGTGCATTTTGAAACCAAAAGATTCTTGTGTGAGGGCACATATTAGATTTATAACGGAAACTACTCATATTTGGGATAGTTTTTTCACAGTAAAATTAAATCATTTCAGGGTGAAAATTAAGCTAATGCATTTAAAACACGGAAACTGGCTCAAATATGGAACACAACAACGACATGAAAATTGATATCTCGACAGAAATTGCAGTGTCTACTCCGTGTGTACTTTTTAGTGTCGGTTTTTTTAAACATTTTTTCATTTTAGACAAAACCCAATCATTAAAGTGTTTTGTGTATCATTTGGATCATAATGGTTTTTTTTTTAAAAAAGTTTAGGATTGTTTACTTTCCATTTCAATTTTTTGTTTGCATTTTTTATTTTTAGTTCTAATTAAAATGTGACAACGTAATAACACATAAAAACATCAATAAATAAAAAGAAATGAAAAGACTTACAACACCATATTACATTATACAAATAAAAATTGTTACCAAATCTTATAATATCTCTTAAGATTGATAACAATTTTTTTTTAGTTTTATAATTTATTTTCTTATTGAGATGGGATTAAGAGTCTGATAATTAACATGCAAAAATTAGGTTGTATTACTTTTTAACCTCAAATTAAATCAAACATAGACACGTTTGATAATAACTAATTAATATACTCCATATAAATAAATATGTTAAAATTAAGGACGTTTTTCCAACATTTTGACAGATATATTCAATACAACGACAACATTAGTGTTAAAATTAATAAAAAGATGTAATTCTATAGAAAAATTTATTTTGGGTGCATTATAACTTTTTTTTTTTTGTATTTATAATGATTGTTTTATTATTTCGGAATCTAATTTTAAAACTTATAATCAGAAAAACCTTGCTAACATCCTTAACAAAAACATAACTAACAAACTAAATAGAGAAGCACCTGTGTACCTGCAGTGTAATAACGAGAAAACACATTTCAAACAAATGAGGAAAAAGTTACAAAACCATATTCCACTATATGAGAAAAAAACAAAAAAAAAATAAAATTGTAAGGCTTAAAAGTGATAAGCAACCAATATAAAGTGTAACCAACCAATAACTAAGAACGTCATCACACCTTCCATGTGCAACCAACTTCATAAACTCCTCAACCCAACCTAATTCCATGTAACAAACAAAATCCAACCTCATATAGTGGGTTATATATAAATAGCTTTTATCTCTTATTTGAGAATCACTTCCAACATTCAATTCACCTCATCGCAAGCTCCAAACTCACCACCAAAACAAAATGCAGAAAAATACCTCAAATATTAAGATGCTAACAATGCAAGCTTTATCCATCCTATCCATGCCTCACTCCTTCGTCGATATTGATGGCTTTGCTCCTATTCATGTAAATCTTGATCTAGATTTCAACGCCAAAAATGACAAAGACCAAATCCGCCAAGACCTTGTAGAAAACTTGGGAGACCAACAAGAGTTCAGTTTTGCAAGCACCGATTCCCAAGGAACGCTTAGCTTCGCTGATGAGATCTTTGACAATGGTCGTATCCGACCAATCTTCCCTTCTTTTGACCAATCCTTTCTCTTCACCACCACACCCGGAGACGTAACATCGCCTCTTCGACCACCATTGAAGAAGCTCTTTATTGAGCAATGCAATAAATTTTGCTCGGAACCAAGTGGTACTTTAAGAGAATCAGATAATGATCCTTTGCAAAATAAATCAATGGTGGAGGTGGAGGCTTCGAGCAAGCGTTGCAAGAAGAGTAACTCCACATGGTTCTCAAAGCTATGGAGATTTCGACGAGGCTTGAGTCGTCGGAGCAATAGCGACGGTAAAGATGCTTTTGTTTTCTTGAATTCTCCAATGCCCGAGTGAATTTCGAAACCAAAAGATTTATAACGGAGACTACTCATATTTGGGATCATTTTTTTTACAGAAAAATTAAATCATTTCTGAGCGAGAATTAAGCTAATGCATTTAAAACACGGAGACTGGCTCAAATATGGGACACAACAACGACATGAAAAATGATACCTCGACAGAAATTGCAGTGTCTACTTCGTGTGTACTTTTTAGTGTCGGTTTTTTTAAACATTTTTTCATTTTAGACAAAACCCAATCATTAAAGTGTTTTGTGTATCATTTGGATCATAATGGTTTTTTTTTTCAAAAGTTTAGGCTTGTTTACTTTACATTTCAATTTTTTGTTTCCATTTTTTATTTTTAGTTTTAATTACAATGTGACAAGTAATAACACACAGACACATCAATAAATAAAAAGAAATGAAAAGACTTACAACACCATATTACATTATACAAGTAAAAATTGTTACCAAATCTTATAATATCTCTTAAGATTAATTACAATATTTTTTTAAGTTTTATAATTTGTTTTCTTATTGAGATGGGATTAAGAGTCCGATAATTAACATGCAAAAATTAGGTTGTATTACTTTTTAACCTCAAATTAAATCAAACATAGACACGTTTGATAATAACTAACTAATATAGTCCAGATAAATAAATATGTTAAAATTAAGGATGTTTTTCCAACATTTTGACAGATATATTCAATATAACGACAACGTTACGGTTAAAATTAATAAAAAGATGTAATTCTTTAGAAAATTTTATTTTGGGTGCATTATAACTTTTTTTTTTGTATTTATAATGATTGTTTTATTATTTCGGAATCTAATTTTAAAACTTATAATCAGAAAAGCTTTGCTAACATCCTTAACAAAAACATAAATAACAAACTAAATAGAGAAGGTTGCACTCGCACCTGTGCACCTGCAGTGTAATAACGAGCAAACACATTACAAACAAATGGGGAAAAGGTTACAAAACCATATTCCATTATATGAGCAAAAAAACAATATTGTAAGGCTTAAAAGTGATTAGCAACCAATATCAAGTGTAACCAACCAATAATTAAGAACGTCATCGCACCTTCCATGTGCAACCAACTTCACAAACTCCTCAACCCAACCTAATTCCATGTAACAAACAAAATCCAACCTCATATAGTGGGTTATATATAAGCTTTTATCTCTTATTTGAGAATCACTTCCAACATTCAATTCACCTCATCGCAAGCTCCAAACTCACCACCGAAACAAAATGCAGAAAAATACCTCAAATATTAAGATGCTAACAATGCAAGCTTTATCCATCCTATCCATGCCTCACTCATTCGTCGATATTGATGGCTTTGCTCCTATTCATGTAAATCTTGATCTAGATTTCAACGCCAAAAATGACAAAGACCAAATCCTCCAAGACCTTGTAGAAAACTTGGGAGACCAACAAGAGTTCAGTTTTGCAAGCACCGATTCCCAAGGAACGCTTAGCTTCGCTGATGAGATCTTTGACAATGGTCGTATCCGACCAATCTTCCCTTCTTTTGACCAATCCTTTCTCTTCACCACCACACCCGGAGACGTAACATCGCCTCTTCGACCACCATTGAAGAAGCTCTTTATTGAGCAATGCAATAAATTTTGCTCAAAACCAAGTGGTACTTTAAGAGAATCAGATAATGATCCTTTGCAAAATAAATCAATGGTGGAGGTGGAGGCTTCGAGCAAGCGTTGCAAGAAGAGTAACTCCACATGGTTCTCAAAGCTATGGAGATTTCGACGAGGCTTGAGTCGTCGGAGCAATAGCGACGGTAAAGATGCTTTTGTTTTCTTGAATTCTCCAATGCCCGTGATGTCTGATGAGAAAAAGGTGGAAAACGCCATTGTAAAGAAGGGAAAGGGTGAGAAGCCCAAAAAGGCATCGTCAGCTCACGAGAAGCTTTATGTTATGAATAGAACGAGGAAAGAGAGCAATAAACGAAAGTCGTTCTTGCCTTATAGGCAACAGTTGGTTGGGCTCTTCGCCAATGTGAACGGATTTAGCAGGAACCTTCATCCATTTTGAGATCAAATTCTCGGGGTTCTTAAACTACTTTGGAGGGTTTTATCTAGTTATGATAAAACAACATGTTTTTATGTACATGTTTGAGATGTCGTACATAGTGATTAGTCTACCTTAGTTTAGGGTTTCACCAAAATTATAATTTGGGGATTTTTTTTGCTCTTGATAGAAAAACAAGAGTTTGTAATTCCCTGGATGTTAATGTAGATTGTTTTTCTCGATATATTATGTACAATTATATCTCTTTAAGTAGAAAAATGTAAAATACATAAATCGATACCATAACTCAATCATAAAAATTTCGCATATTTATTTTAAAGAGAAAACTAGTGGGTGATGGTTGTCTATCTCGACAAAAGATATTCTTTCAAGTAACAACAATGGTTAAATTACAAATATTCTCACTAGTGAAGATTTGCCATATTGCGGTAGAGTTTCTTTATATAGCATGATATACTAGAAGTTTTATTTTAACACATTTTCATCATAAAATGTGAGTTCAATACATTTATTATATTTTGTTTGTTCAAATATCTTCAAATATACAATGTTTCTAGATAGATATTTAATTCAACCAATATATTAATTTTGACTTGAAATAATTACTTTACTTTAACAATTACAAGAAAAAAGAGTGTTATTTCTTTGTAACTTGACAAATTAGCATTAAGTGTTACACATAAAATAAATCTTGTGAATGTAAAATTTAATATCATAAATTAAAATTTGAATTTTTGCAAAAGTAATATGCATATGTCGTGCTTATTTAATCAGTAACCTTAATACATGATCTCTTGAAATATATGGTCATTGTGCAATACAAAAGTTTTAATAGTTATGTCATGGCATCGAAATCTATATGATAATAAGATATAGAGTTCAATCCTTGTTATCCACCATTCTTCTTATAAAATGTTGAATTTATACACAAGATTATAGGTGTGCGAGTGAATTTCGAAACCAAAAGATTTATAACGGAGACTACTCATATTTGGGATCATTTTTTTTACAGAAAAATTAAATCATTTCTGAGCGAGAATTAAGCTAATGCATTTAAAACACGGAGACTGACTCAAATATGGGACACAACAACGACATGAAAAATGATACCTCGACAGAAATTGCAGTGTCTACTTCGTGTGTACTTTTTAGTGTCGGTTTTTTTAAACATTTTTTCATTTTAGACAAAACCCAATCATTAAAATGTTTTGTGTATCATTTGGATCATAATGGTTTTTTTTTTCAAAAGTTTAGGCTTGTTTACTTTACATTTCAATTTTTTGTTTCCATTTTTTATTTTTAGTTTTAATTACAATGTGACAAGTAATAACACACAGACACATCAATAAATAAAAAGAAATGAAAAGACTTACAACACCATATTACATTATACAAGTAAAAATTGTTACCAAATCTTATAATATCTCTTAAGATTAATTACAATATTTTTTTAAGTTTTATAATTTGTTTTCTTATTGAGATGGGATTAAGAGTCCGATAATTAACATGCAAAAATTAGGTTGTATTACTTTTTAACCTCAAATTAAATCAAACATAGACACGTTTGATAATAACTAACTAATATAGTCCAGATAAATAAATATGTTAAAATTAAGGATGTTTTTCCAACATTTTGACAGATATATTCAATATAACGACAACGTTACGGTTAAAATTAATAAAAAGATGTAATTCTTTAGAAAATTTTATTTTGGGTGCATTATAACTTTTTTTTGTATTTATAATGATTGTTTTATTATTTCGGAATCTAATTTTAAAACTTATAATCAGAAAAGCTTTGCTAACATCCTTAACAAAACATAACTAACAAACTAAATAGAGAAGGTTGCACTCGCACCTGTGTACCTGCAGTGTAATAACGAGCAAACACATTACAAACAAATGGGGAAAAGGTTACAAAACCATATTCCATTATATGAGCAAAAAAACAATATTGTAAGGCTTAAAAGTGATAAGCAACCAATATCAAGTGTAACCAACCAATAACTAAGAACGTCATCGCACCTTCCATGTGCAACCAACTTCACAAACTCCTCAACCCAACCTAATTCCATGTAACAAACAAAATCCAACCTCATATAGTGGGTTATATATAAATAGTTTTTATCTCTTATTTGAGAATCACTTCCACCATTCAATTCACCTCATCGCAAGCTCCAAACTCACCACCGAAACAAAATGCAGAAAAATACCTCAAATATTAAGATGCTAACAATGCAAGCTTTATCCATCCTATCCATGCCTCACTCCTTCGTCGATATTGATGGCTTTGCTCCTATTCATGTAAATCTTGACCTCATATAGTGGGTTATATATAAATAGCTTTTATCTCTTATTTGAGAATCACTTCCAACATTCAATTCACCTCATCGCAAGCTCCAAACTCACCACCGAAACAAAATGCAGAAAAATACCTCAAATATTAAGATGCTAACAATGCAAGCTTTATCCATCCTATCCATGCCTCACTCCTTCGTCGATATTGATGGCTTTGCTCCTATTCATGTAAATCTTGATCTAGATTTCAACGCCAAAAATAACAAAGACCAAATCCGCCATGACCTTGTAGAAAACTTGGGAGACCAACAAGAGTTCAGTTTTGCAAGCACCGATTCCCAAGGAACGCTTAGCTTCGCTGATGAGATCTTTGACAATGGTCGTATCCGACCAATCTTCCCTTCTTTTGACCAATCCTTTCTCTTCACCACCACACCCGGAGACGTAACATCGCCTCTTCGACCACCATTGAAGAAGCTCTTTATTGAGCAATGCAATAAATTTTGCTCAAAACCAAGTGGTACTTTAAGAGAATCAGATAATGATCCTTTGCAAAATAAATCAATGGTGGAGGTGGAGGCTTCGAGCAAGCGTTGCAAGAAGAGTAACTCCACGGGGTTCTCAAAGCTATGGAGATTTCGACGAGGCTTGAGTCGTCGGAGCAATAGCGACGGTAAAGATGCTTTTGTTTTCTTGAATTCTCCAATGCCCGTGATGTCTGATGAGAAAAGGGTGGAAAACGCCATTGTAAAGAAGGGAAAGGGTGAAAAGCCCAAAAAGGCATTGTCAGCTCACGAGAAGCTTTATGTTATGAATAGAACGAGGAAAGAGAGCAATAAACGAAAGTCGTTCTTGCCTTATAGGCAACAGTTGGTTGGGCTCTTCGCCAATGTGAACGGATTTAGCAGGAACCTTCATCCATTTTGAGATCAAATTCTCGGGGTTCTTAAACTACTTTGGAGGGTTTTATCTAGTTATGATAAAACAACATGTTTTTATGTACATGTTTGAGATGTCGTACATAGTGATTAGTCTACCTTAGTTTAGGGTTTCACCAAAATTATAATTTGGGGATTTTTTTGCTCTTGATAGAAAAACAAGAGTTTGTAATTCCCTGGATGTTAATGTAGATTGTTTTTCTCGATATATTATGTACAATTATATCTCTTTAAGTAGAAAAATGTAAAATACATAAATCGATACCATAACTCAATCATAAAAATTTCTCATATTTATTTTAAAGAGAAAACTAGTGGGTGATGGTTGTCTATCTCGACAAAAGATATTCTTTCAAGTAACAACAATGGTTAAATTACAAATATTCTCACTAGCGAAGATTTGCCATATTGCGGTAGAGTTTCTTTATATAGCATGATATACTAGAAGTTTTATTTTAACACATTTTCATCATAAAATGTGAGTTCAATACATTTATTATAACTTGTTTGTTCAAATATCTTCAAATATACAATGTTTCTAGATAGATATTTAATTCAACCAATATATTAATTTTGACTTGAAATAACTACTTTACTTTAACAATTACAAGAAAAAAGAGTGATATTTCTTTGTAACTTGTCAAATTAGCAATAATTGTTTTTCACATAAAATAATTCTTGTAAATATAAAATTCAATATCATAAATTAACATTAGAATTTTGGCAGAATTAATCTACATAACTTGTGCTTCTTTATTTACTAATAATTGATACATTATTTCTTGAAATATATTGGAATTGTACAATACAAAAATTTGAATAATTATAACATGGTATCAGAATCTATATGATAGTGTTTACCAAAAAAAAAGAATCTATATGATAGTACAATTTTAAGTATAGTCCTTGTGATCCACCAAACTTCTAATAAAGGGTTGAATTTTAACACAAGATAAGTTAGTTTATGCATTTTCAAACCAAAAAGATTTTAATGTAAAGGTACATGTATAATAGAAACTATCCTTTTGTGTCTTCAGCCAATCATTTAAGTTATTGGGATAATTAGTTGATAATAAAATTTAACAATGATTGAGGTGGTGCATGAAGAGTTACTATGAATGAACTATTTCTCCCCACATACTTTTTTTAAATCTTGCTTTGAACAAACAAATTCAGATTATTAATAGGTGAACTCTCACCGCATCTCTTAATTTTTATAAACTTGCAGTTGTTTTTGCATTTTCTTTAATTTGCCAGTTTTTTTTCCTTTTTTTTTTCCTTTTACTTTTTGAGTAGGTTGGAGGGGGGATTATAAGTGGCATATACAAGATATTTAATGGAGTATAGGCAAGTTTTATGGAATGGAGTTAGAATTTGTAGTGTAAATATAGAATCAATTTGGATAATCTTCTCAACAAATAAAATGAATGAAAATAAAATAAATTTAACTTCTTTCATAAATCAAGATTAGATTGTACATCTCAACTATTTTGAAGACTCTCTCATCTAACTTTTCCATAAACACCATCTGAATTCATAAGAATTTCTTTATAAGTTCATATTCAAGTAATTATCTTTATTAAAAAAAAACTACTATAATCTAGAAATTAATCTACACCAAGCAATAATCTATCTTCACAGCTTTATAACTTAGATTATAACTACATACATATGGTGTGGTTGTTTAGTGTAATGAATCAGAAATCATGCTGAAACACCAAACTAACTGGCTACACAATTTGGAGTATCCTTTTAAAGTTCTATTTAAAACTCTTAATTTACTTCTTGTCTTGTACAATCAAACTTTACTTTTAACTTTACACCTAAGAAGTTATTCATGTTTTGTACATTTCGTGTATGTTTGATCAGGCGTTAAAAACCGACTAAATTCAAGTTTGGATTTCTCAACGCAACTATTTTCAGTGTTGAAAACGTGAATTTACCATGTTCCAACATTAAATCAAACATGCTATTCATAGGGTTTATCCATCACTATTGCGTTCTGCACCCCTTAAGGTACATATATGGATGTAATCACTATCATGTATTTGTATTGGTATAATGAATTTACCAAAATCACTTCTTTCAGTTGCTTTTCTTCGAAGCCAAGGAAAGTTATGAAGGAAATAATAGAAATGATAGACTAAAGAATGTTTCCTTCATTGTGCAATTTCATTATGCAACTTAGAGTGTGTTTAGAAAAACAGCTTACTTAAGCACTTATAACATAAGCTCTTATTTGATAAGAACTTAATGAATAAACCGTTAAGAAAGTGGACGAAAATTGAAGAGGAAATATTATATATTTAAATTTTGCATAAGCTATTTCAATAAACTGAAGAGCTTATTGAGATAAACTGAAAACAACTCATAAGCATGTTAGAGCATCTCCAACGCATGGTGCTTATGAAGTTGCTTAAAAGAGTATTATATATTATTTCTGTGGGTCCTACATGTACACATCATCTCTTAAGCAACTCTTACAATTTAAACAACTCTACGCTCCAACATAGCAACTCTACAAGAACTCCGGAATAGACCCCACAAGCTACCCACCTTTATTATTTTAATACTTTAATTCAACTTAAAATATTATTTAAATTTCTAAAATAAATTTTAATGATAATTGTTACTCAATTTTTTCTCCAATATTCTTTTCTCAAATTTTGACCGTTACTCAATCACCACCATCCATCTCACCCTTGGTTTCATCTACACCGTCCAAATATCTTTGCAATTTTTTTCCATAATCAAAATTAAACCACCCCCAAAACACTCCACCCGTTTCATTTCACACAACACACTTCCTTATCTCCATCTCATTTTCTCTGTTCTCTCTCTTCCTCTTCCTCTTTCTCACCGCCTCTTCCTCTTCCTCTCCGTCTCTCTTCTTCCTCTTCTCTTTTTCCTCTTCATCATCTCTTCTTCCTCTTCTCTTCTTTCTCTTCACCATCTCTTCTTCCTCTTCATCGCCCCTTCTTCCAGTTCACGGTTTTTCTGCAGATCGGAGTCTCTGTTAAACTGTGGATTTTCTCTGTTCACGTTTTTTCTCTTCACCGGCTAGTTTAATCGCCTCTTCTCGTCTCTTGTAACGTTTTTTCTCTGCAGATCGGAGTCTTCTTCCTCTCCACCGTCGCACCTGCACATGCATGAGCTACAAAGGACGCAGATCGGACCTTCTGCTGCAGTCTCGGAGCCGATCGTTTGAGGCTGCTGCAGATCGGAGCAGATCGTTTGAAGTTGCTGCAGATCGGAGCCAAATCATGCGGATCGGAGCCAAATAATGCAGATCAAAGCCAAATATGTGGTTCTGTAATATTTATTAAATTTTCTGCAGATTTGTTTCTGAATTTTTTATGTAATATTTGTTTCGGTAAATTTTATGTAATATTTGTTTCTGTAAATTTTGTTTCTAAAAATATGGTTCTGTAATATTTGTTTCTAAAAATTTTATGTGGTTCTGTAATATTTAATAATTTATTTGTTCCTGAAATGTGGTTCTGTAATTAAATTTTATTTGTTCTGTATAGTCAATTTGTTCATTTCGTTTTGCTTCTGCAAGTGTAAATCTCTGTAACTGTAATCTTCATCCCCGCCATATTCAGTTTCTCCCATTATTTTTAATCTCATTTATTCACAAGATCCGGATTTCCCGGCTGCTTGGGGAAGCATTTCTCTCTCTTCAAGTTCTTAGCAAGCAGTCCACGTAGATCTGCTCCAATGGGACTGAGATGCTTCCCTGCGATGCTTACATGCAAGAACTTCATAAGCACCATGCGTTGGAGATGGTCTTATAAGCTCTTTTCATAAGCTTACCCAAACATTTACATAAATATCCCCTTAATCAAATCGCCAGTACAAAGTAACTGGAAAAGGGCTTCTGAAGCTTCAGCTGATCAATCAGAGATCAGATTTCTCATTTGCACTGTTTTCTGGTGACTTGTCAAATGTAAGCCCATCCTTCGTCTGATTTTGCATGACCACCATTTTGGCATTCTTTTTTTTTTTTCTGTGTTTTAAATTTACAAGACCACAAGCAAGCAATATTGCAATTCACAATTTTTTTTAATTGACAATCCAAACAACCAAATCAATTAGAACAATTAGAGCTTAATTACTTAAGAGTCCTACTTTTTCTATTCTATATTGCCTTAAATGAAAATGTGAAGAACTCCAGCAGACTCTAAGCAGAATGCCATCATGCAATTCCTTCAGGGAATACACGCTGTCGACTAATAAATACCCAAAAATCTCAAAATGCATAAAAAATTCATTCATTTATCCAGTAAAAATGTGAGTTCCCCACATACCAACAAAATCTAGATGCTCAGTCTCTAGCATGCCATCAACTTGCATTGAGAAGTTTCTGCAATTGACCACTCTGGACCGCAGCATTGAGGTCTGAATTGCAAAAACAGCAAAACATGTGAGTAGAACAAACAAATAAATGAAATGAGAAACAGAAAGAGGGTTAGATTAACTAATAACAGATAGATAATAATAACTCAAAAAAGCACAAAGGCAAGAAGTAAGAAAAGAACTAACCATCTGATCCACCAATATGCTTGCCATTAACAAATACTTGTGGGACTGTTCTTCTACCTATCAAATCCAGAAGAACACTCTGAATTTGATACCCATCATCTACAGGGGAAAAAAATTGTGAGGTAAGTTTGAACGATGATGACATGACATTAATTAAACACGAGAAAGCTAAGAGTACCTCGCAAATCCAGCTCTACCACAAAAGGTTTCTCATTCAGTTCAGCAAACACGCGTTTGGCGCGCAAACAATACCTAGCAACATGAAAGAAAGAGAGAGTGTGTGTAATTAAGCAGAACCCTAATTATTCTTCAGGCATAATAATAATAAAATTAAATTAAATTAAGGATCTTATCTCATCTATTAGATAAAAAAGGGGGAAATTAGCACAGCGAGAGAGGGAGTGAAGCATGTGATGTTCCTTACGGGCAATAGGATTTGGAGAAGATGGTGATTTTGTTGGAGTAGATGGCGTTTTGAACGAAGGCAGAAACAGAATTAGAGGCTTCGACTCCATTCCCAATCAATAACAGAAAAAAAGCCAACAACGTGACACTCGTCTTCTTCATCCTTCTCTTTCTCTTTGCCTTATTCCGATTCTGAACAAGACAAGGAGGGGTTTCTTTCCCAATATGCAACGCAGCCTCGTCTATTAACCGAGTAAACTGGATAAATCTTTCTTGACCCGTTGATTTCAAGTGAAATGATTGAATTTTCAATTATAAATCATTTCTTATAAAATGATAACAAAAGAAAAAATTAATCTTATTATGGAAGTTGTCAATTACTCCCTCCATCTATTTTTAATTTTTGTACACATACATTTTACTTTTAATCTTGAAATTTTATTTTTGTACACTTATTTTTCTTTAAAAAGGACTCATGTTGAAAAATTAAATGAAAAATATAGAGTTAAATATATTATTGATTCTTCTAAAATAAATCAGTTTTGATTTTGGTGTTTATCAAATTTTCTTTTATATTTTTCGTCTAGAGGCTTTTTCTCCCTTAATTTTTTTTTTTTTGATGGAAAATTCAAGTGTATTAATCAGATAAAGTGATCTGGTGTTTATCCAGAGCCACAATGGAAGCAATACACTCAGGAGATTCTTCCACCCAAATGCAATTTGGGTTGGAGCAAGCATATTTAGCCAAATTATGGGCCGCTGAATTACAAGCCCTTATTGCATGAAGGAAAACTAAAGAAATGAAATGTTGTCTTAAACCTAAACAATCTGAAACAATTAAGTGAAAGGAAGAAGGACCACTGCATGGACTATTTAGAGCTGTAACTAGATTCAAACAATCTGACTCAGCTTCAAGGTGTAGGAAACCCATGTCTCTAGCAAATTGGAGACCCAATCTCAAGCCTAATGCCTCTGCTAGTTGCACCTTCGGGCCACATTTGATTTGCCAGGTAGCAGCCCCAAGCACAAAACCATCTCCATCCCTGACTATAGCGCTAACTCCCCAGCTGTCTTCGTCCTGCTTTGCTACGTCCGTGTTTAATTTGTAGAAGTCCTGTTGCGGAGGGAACCAGTAGTGTTTCACAGTCACAGGAATAGGGGTTAAACCACAGCTATGAACGATAGCATCTTCACCAAATTGGGTAGCTTGGTTGACAACTCTGTTAATTAGCTTTGGTATTGGGATCATCTCGCCTTCAAACACCAATTTGTTCCTGCTGTGCCAAATGCTATATATCAGTGATGCAAAAAGGCTCACTGCATCCGGTTCATTCATCTGCACATATTTAGCAATCATACCAGGTGCACTATGTGACATGAGAGGATTTAACCGAAGCCCCAAAGGAGAGTAGAACCAGAATTCCATCGACCAACGGCATTCAAAGAAAGTATGATCAATAGTTTCCTCTGCATTACAGCATCTTGGGCAAATTGGAACTATATTCATCCCCCTTTTAAGCAATTGAGCTCTAACCAGAATACACCCTCTGAGAATTCTCCACAAAAGGTTTCTGTGTTTTGGAGCAGTATTAATTTTCCAAAGCTTCTTCCACATTACCTGCGTGGTGGTGTTCACACTGCTACCGGAGGGAAGGTTTGAATCTAACCTTTCCATTATGAAGTGGTGCCCAAAGCGCACAGTGAAGGATCCACTTTTTGTATGAGTCCAACAAAGAGAATCATTTGAGCCTGATGTAGATAGGGGAATGGATAGATTTTGAGAGGCTTCAAAATTTGGGAAGTTTGTTCTGATTAATTCTTCTCTCCACCAATGGGTATTGGGATCTATTAGTGAGGCCACCAGCTGACTTTCAAAATTATTATGTTGGGGGGACCATATATGATGACCTGGCTGATGAGGGAGCCAGCCATCCTTCCAAATGTGGATAGATTGCCCATTACCTACTGTCCAGAAGGCACCATGCTTAATAACCCACTGAGCTTCATGAATACTACGCCATCTATAGCTGGGGCAGTGACCCAACTTGGCATTTAAGAATGTAGATCGAGGAAAATATCGGGCTTTGAAGCATTGAGTCATCAAGGAATTGGTGTTGTGCTGCAGCCTCCATCCCTGTTTAGCTAGGAGTGCCATATTAAATCCATGGAAGTTTCTGAATCCCATTCCACCATCCTTTTTCGGGACACAGGTTTTTCCAGGACATCCAATGCATTTTCCTTTTTTCATCCCTGCTTCCCCACCAGAATTTGTTGATCATTTTTTCTAATTCATCACAAAGACCCATAGGTAACAGGAAACATCCCATGATGTAGCTTGGAATAGCTTGCACAACTGATTTAATTAGCACCTCTCTCCCTGCAGTTGATAATAAGGTCTCCTTCCATCCTTTGAGTTTCTTCCAAACCCGGTCACGAACAAAATAAAAAACTTTGGATTTTGAGCGGCCTACAAAGGAAGGTAAGCCCAGATACTTGGAATGCTTGTCTACAGCCTTAATCTGTATCCATCTTTGGATCAAGTTTTGTCTTTCAAGTGGGATGTTTCGGCTAAATGACAATTCCGATTTATCCAAATTAATGAGTTGACCTGACGCTTGTTGGTAAAGATCTAGGATGCGAAGAAGAACATTGATTTCCTCATTAGAGCTCCTGCAGAAAATCATACTGTCGTCAGCAAAGAATAAATATGTTATTTCTGGAGCCTGCCTTGCTAACTTGATTCCATGGAGAGCTGAGTCTTGTTGAGCCTTGAGAATTAAACCAGAAAAAACCTCTGCACACAAGATGAATAGGTAGGGGGATAAGGGATCCCCCTGTCTCAAGCCTTTGTGGGGAACAAAGGGGTCACATGGGTAGCCATTCAGGAGGACTGAGAAAGAAACAGAAGTTACACACCTCATAATCAGTGATACCATGTTTTCAGGAAAATCCATATCCAAGAGAGTGGCTTGCAGGAAGTCCCATTCTATACGGTCATAAGCCTTAGCCATGTCTAGCTTGAGGCCTATATATCCTCTCCTCCCTTTTCTCCTCTTCCTCATGCAATGGAATGAATCAAAAGCAATCAATGCGTTATCTGTGATGAGCCTTCCTGGTACAAAGGCACTTTGGTTGGGACTCACCATATCTGGAAGCAGGGGTTTGATTCTGTTAGCAATTGTTTTGGTGACTAACTTTAAGACCACATTGCATGGAGAGATAGGCCTAAAGTCCTTGGAGGGCTTGGGTTTCTTGATTTTTGGTATCATGCAAATAAGGGTGTTATTCAGAGGGCTTAGATCTCCACCATGATTCAGTATGTCCATGACTGTTTCCATGACTTTGGGGCCAACAATTGACCAGAATTTTTGGAGGAAGTAAGTTGGCGCACCGTCTGGGCCTGGGGCTGCCCATAGCTTCAATTGTTTAAGGGTCCTTAAGTCTTCTGATTCATGGAAAGGAGCAGAAAGGGATTGGGCCATGTGGGCCGAGAGTCTTCCACTCACCACTCTCGTAGCTTCTGAGATGCGCAGGGGGTTGCTGGATGAGAATAAATCTATAAAGTATTGGGTCATTACTTTGCCTATATCTGACTCTTCTGTCCATCTCACACCATTGTCATCCAGGATGTCATCTATCCAATTTCTTTCTTTTCTTTGGCTAGCTTTTTGATGAAAGAAACGTGAATTTCTGTCCCCATGTCTGAGCCAAGCAATTCTACTTCGTTGTTGCCAAAAGATCTCCTCGGACTTCAACGGATCATCTAATTTATTTTCCTCTGTGTGTATTTTATCAATCGTTGTAGGGTCATCAAGGTTTTGTTGCAATTACTTTAGCCGCTCCTGGCACTTCCTTATCTTCCTAGGAACATTTCCATAAAGATCGTCCCCTCATTTATCAAGAGATTGCAAGCAAGCTTGGATTGTGATGGAGCAGTTCTCACTGTTGGCATTCCAAGACTTCGCAACTTGGTGGGCTAGATCTAATTCTTGAGTCCATGTTTCTTCAAACCGGACTATTCTCTCTTTCTTTCTTCTGCAGTATCTATTGGGAAAGAAATCCAGTAATAATGGGGAGTGATCTGAGTGGTACCTGGTGAGGTGATAAACCTTGGCCGCTGAGAAGGTGTCACGCCAATTCTGGGAAGCCAGCATTCTGTCCAAACGATCTTAATTAAAGATGTGATAGGTTAAAAAATTATCAGTTAGACCCATATTCATTTCAACCCGTTCGAGACTATTGCAACATAATAAAAAAAATAGCATTTTTTTCCCATCGATCATATTTGTAGCTTCGCAATCTTTTAACCATTACACAATAAGAAAATCATTTCAAGGTTGTCAGAATAAATGAGCAAAGTCAAAATAATGACTTTATAGTTTATATAGAAAACATCAATTAAGATATGTACAATTGAAAAACATAAAAGAAATTGCAAAAGTTACTAAAAATCATAGAAAAAATAAAATTAAAAAGAAATAGTAATAAACACCATGTTATTACAAATTACATATTAAACCATAAACCCTTATACATTATAGACAAATACATTTAGAGTATTTATTCATATAATATAATTAGTACTACATAATTCAAAAGAGGGTAAATAAATTGTGAACAAAAACAAGTTGCTCTAAATAAGCTGGAAGAGCATTGATAGCTAATCCACTCACTCTATGATTTATTTTTTTTAGCTTGCAATTGGATAAAATTAATTTTAAAATTAATGATTGCAAATGAATTTTGAATGTTTAATAGAATTAATTTGATTCGAATTCTTTAAAAATCAATTATATACAATACTTATACCACTATTTCAAAACCACCAAGAGGTTGTTATTTAACTAGTGATTTCGAGTTTTGTTGTCCATAAAGATTCTATTTGGCTCTCATAATGGATACGTGGTCCTGCACCATAAAAAATACCACCATTCCAAACGAAACTTTAGTAAGAGGGGCATCTTTGTTTTTATTCCAAGATTCCTCTTAGCAAACTATTATCCTCTAAAGTCTAAACTAAACTATCTCTCCCCACAAATTTTTTTATCATGCTTTCAACAAACAAATTCAGATGATTAACAGGTGAACTCTAACAGCATCTCTAATAGTCTATCTTCACTGCTTTATAACACATATTATAATTATAACTACATAAAGATTAAAGATGGTGTTGTGGGTTAGTGTAACTAATAAGAAATCAAGCTGAAACAGCATAAACTGAAATGGGAGAATCCAAGTTCGTCTTCTTGGCATTTCTTCTTTGTTCAGTGCTCCAAAGGGTATATTCACATGGAGACCAGCCTCTGTCAAAAGTTGCCGTACATAAGGCAACAGTATCCCTTCTTGACCTTGCTTATATCAAAGCATCTCCATCAGTTCTTGGATTACAAGTAAGTTTTAACAGTGTTGTGTATAATATAAGCTCATCAGTGTTCTAATTTGTAAATTCTCTTAATCAGTAGTGTAATTTAATTTGCATGTTTTCTTATTGCTGATTCAAGTTTTACTCAATTCTTTTGTAGGGGCAAACTGCAGAGTGGGTCACCGTGGAGTACAGTTCTCCAATTCCATCAATTGATGATTGGATTGGAGTATTCTCTCCTGCAAACTTTAGGTGAAATTCAAAATCTTTGAATATCTCTAGTTTAGTCACAAAACTGGCTACACAATTTGGAGTCCTTTGTTTAATTGTCTTAATTAACACCACTAAGTTATTTCTGTTTTGTGTATTTCAGTGCTTCCACATGTCCAAAAGAAAATCATAGGGTTTATCCACCACTATTGTGTTCTGCGCCCATTAAGGTACATATGTGGATGTAATTATTATCCTTTACATGTATTCTTGGAATGAATTCACCAAAATTATTTCTCTCAGCCAAGGAAAGTTGTGAAAGAAAGAATAGAAATGATTGAGGAATGTATGTTTCCCCCATTGTGCAGTTCCAATATGCAACTTACTCAAATCCCCAGTACAAAGTAACTGGAAAAGGGCTTTTGAAGTTTCAGCTGATTAATCAGAGATCAGATTTCTCATTTGCACTGTTTTCTGGTGGCTTGTCAAATGTAAGCCAACCAACTTATACTATTCCATTCCACTCCTTTCCATCAATCCAAAATAGTCTTAATGTATTTGCATAGAACAAGAACCAAATACACTTACACACAGATTTACCAGATTCATTTCATCATCACCTTTGAATGCTGGATTTATAGCAGACATAGTGACATACATTTCTTTTGGATTTTGATATATGTTTATAATTATCCTCTAATCCGTAAATTGGATCCGATTGTCCAATTCTGTAAATTATGCTTTTATGCCCCTCTGAAACTTTTGATTTTCACATCTATGATAATATAACTAAATGCACTCTTATTTGTTTCCATTTACCTGTTTATAGCCAGAGCTAGTTGCAGTATCAGACAAAATAGCTTTTGCAAATCCAAATGCACCAGTTTACCCCCGCCTGGCCCTGGGAAAATTATGGAATGAGGTAAGTTCAATTCCACCTGTCCTAGAATGCATGGAATTTTCACACTTGACATAACAATGATTAGATGTTTCCTACATGAGCATATAATATATGATAATATGAAGAAGGAAAGCATTCAGCATACTGCTATCATCTCTTTTTGTTAATTTTTTTATTATATTTTATGTTTTATATTTACTGTTATTACTTCAAATGCTTCTTTCATTTTATCAAAGTAAAATAGTATCATTAACTTTAAATCAGATGACTGTAACATGGACAAGTGGATATGGGACCAGTGATGCTGAACCTTTTGTTCAATGGGGTCCACAAGGAGGGGATCATATTCATTCACCTGCTGGGACACTGACTTTCACTCGTGATAGCATGTGTGGTAAGCCAAGTCTTACCTTTGAATTTATACAGTTGAGATATATTTTGTAATTGGAACTTCTGCATTAAGTATTTTACCCTGATATTCGAAGTCAATAATGTTAGCACAACACATTTAAGCCACTCTTCAGTTTTAGATATGAGAGTATTATATATCTTCATGATAAAAACCATTTTTTAAGAAATTAATTTTATTTTCATAGAAATTAATTTAGGGCATACTTTGTAGGTAACGGTCTTAAATTGTATTTTTCTCGTTTCTTAATTGTTCTTGTCAAGAACTAACTTATCTCAAAATCTTAAGCAGTTAGGTGCAAGCTAGGTTTTATCAGCAAAATGTCCTGACACACACACACACTAGTCTACCATTAGGATCATCAATTTTTTTCAAAAAGCTTAGTTTGGTGGAGAAGTGTTCTAACTTTGTTGCTTACCACACTAATATTATCAATTTACAAACAGGTGCACCAGCAAGAACAGTGGGATGGCGTGACCCTGGATACATACACACCAGTTATCTGAAAGGACTGTGGCCCAACAGAATGTATGTTATTTCTAGCTTATAATGGTAGTTGTATGCAGTTTTTGAAATTTATTTTTTCCTTTCAAGGTATATGCCAACAAATATACACAAACCTTATATTCAGATTCTGTTTTACTTTCTCCATTGTAAATTACCTTTTTATTAATTTTGTGAGAACTTCACTCTGAAGCCATCAGTTTTTTTCTCTGATATTGTTATCTATTATGGGAAACTTCACCTAGTGGAATAAGGCATTAAGGCTTAGCTACTTTTCTTTTTGTTGTATTGTTATTATCTGCTATAGTTTTCATCTAGACCTTATTGTTATTGACTTCCTAGATAGAATAAAATCTATTGTGTTGTGTCATCTTTTCTATTTGGAAATTTGTTATAGTGATGTAATGATAGTTTTGTTCAATTGAATAGAATCAATGTTCATTGTGATTTCTGTAAATTGTGCAGATATGAGTACAAGATAGGACACAAATTAAACAATGGTACATATATTTGGAGCGAAAGCTATCAGTTTAGAGCAGCACCTTTTCCTGGGCAGAAGTCTTTACAACGTGTAGTCATATTTGGTGATATGGGGAAGGTTTGAACTGTTTTGAAAAAGTATGCATGCGCGTATTCAATGGATGGCATCTGTCATGTTTCTGAGTTACATTGGTCATGGAGTTTGATCCAAATACATGCTGATAGTTTGATATATAAAATTATGATATGCTCAGTCTCAAAGCAATGACATGCCATAGTTTCAAGTGTCAACTATTAGAGTATAACTCTTTACCTGCAAGATATATTGTCTGCCTTTGCTTCAATATGCCTAAGAAATATATGAGCCATAATGTTTTTATGGTGCATTTCTGAGTACTTGATACATATTTCACCATGTAGGATGAAGTTGATGGTTCCAATGAATACAACAATTTTCAGCGTGGCTCAATCAACACTACCCAGCAGCTTATCCAGGACATAGAAAACATTGACTTGGTTTTCCATATTGGAGATATAAGTTATGCAAATGGATATCTTTCTCAGTGGGATCAATTTACAGCACAGGTGGAGCCAATTGCATCAACTGTGCCTTACATGATTGCAAGGTTTTTATATCTTGCCCCCAAATTTAGTCAAGGGAGTGCATTTACTTTAATGGCATGGAAATCTTATGCTGCTATTGTCCTTGCAGTGGGAACCATGAGCGAGACTGGCCAGGGACAGGATCCTTTTATGAGAACATGGATTCTGGAGGAGAATGTGGTGTGTTGGCAGAGACCATGTTCTATGTCCCTGCTTCAAACAGGGCTAAGTTCTGGTATGGCAATATGGCGGTTTCTGATTCCATCCGATTTATAACTAACCAGTTTTGCTTGATACAATTGACCTTTGTGATGACAATCAATTAATTTAGCAAATCGTAGTATCTGTCCCTGTTATCTTTTGTTGGGTTCAAAGCATGAACAAAATAAACTACTAGGAAAAGCAAATACATATAGCAGAAATCAAGTGTATTGAAGTGAATGATGCTAAATACCATTGATGATATACTAAGGAATACGGATATTATTCGGAAGAAGATAAATTAGAAAATATCACAAGGGAATGAATACAAGGATACCTAATGACATTGGTAAGAAGTTACATGAAACTATCTTTTACTAGAATTATGGCAAAAAGATGGCCTTTAATAATTAATATGATTGAAAGGTGAAAGTGATCATGAGCCACTGTAATACTTTGTCATCACGTATTTGGAACATGTTTCATTTCTATACTATTTACCAGGTATTCAATTGACTATGGCATGTTCCACTTCTGTGTTGCTGACACTGAACATGATTGGAGAGAAGGAACAGAACAATACAAGTTCATTGAGCATTGTTTGGCATCAGTTGACAGACAAAAACAGCCGTGGCTAATTTTCCTTGCACATCGGGTACTTGGTTACTCTTCTTGTATCTGTTATGCAGAAGAGGGAGCATTTGCTGAACCGATGGGGAGAGAGAGCCTTCAAAAGCTCTGGCAAAAATACAAGGTGGACATTGCCATCTATGGCCACGTGCACAACTATGAGAGGACATGTCCCATATACCAGGTCTCTTCAACCTTGTGCACTTCATCGATAGTTCCAAATTTCGGTGAATATAGAGCTACCATGTGCATTAACAACACAAACACCACACCCACAATTAAGCATTTGGCATTTCAAATGCCAAGTTCCCTACTATGCTCTTCTTGAGAAAAATGAAAAAATAATAACAAATGGATTTCCTGCACATCACCACAACCTTTCTTCAATTGCCATTAACATGCCACAAATAGCATCATTTAAACCTGCAACTAGGTGTGAATATGTATACTCTCTATTAACAAGTACTTTTCTTTTACATGTTGCAACAGAATATCTGCACTAATGAAGAGAAACACCACTATAAGGGAACCTTAAATGGGACTATACATATTGTTGCTGGTGGTGGTGGGGCAAGCCTTTCAACGTTTACTTCCCTCAAAACCAAATGGAGCATCTTTAAAGACTACGATTACGGGTTTGTAAAACTAACTGCATTTGATCATTCAAATTTGCTGTTTGAGTACAAGAAGAGCAGAGATGGGAAAGTTTACGACTCCTTCAAAATATCACGGGATTATAGAGACATCTTGGCGTGCACCATGGATAGTTGCCCAAGTATAACAATGGCATCTTGATTGATGAAATGGCCAAAGCTTCAATGTATCTAGCCATGTTCAAGCAGTAAGTAGATTTTCTTCCACGAGCAGATAGATGCCCATACCCATATATGGTTGCAAGCCCTGTCTCCTTGACCAATTTGGCTTTGATATTGATATAATACAGAATCAATTTACTGCTGTTTAAGCTTATAAGTTTATGCTGCAAGCACTTTCTTGTACCTAAAATAGAATAAGAAGCAGAAATACAATGATGCACAAGCAATTCCAGTAATTACCAAAACCCAATTGAATCCAGATGGATAGTCAAAAACTGTTGTTTCAAAGTTCATTCCAAATACTGCTGTCACAGCAGCAAAAACTGCAGCTACCAACATAGCTGCTGTAAGAAGCAACTCAAACTGTATTAGGTGGTTTTGAATATTTCCCTGTAATAGATAGAGTGAAAAGTAAAGCTCCATGGTTTACACAGTTTAGAATATCAGGTAATAAAGGAACGTACAGCAGAATATTGCAAATTGTTAATCTTAGCTTACCAATTTTATGTTGATAAAATCTTCTGTGTCATCAATGTATTCTTTGAGCTGCATTACCAGCAAAAGAAAAATATACTTAGCATCTGCAAGAAGCATCATGCCTAAATAATAAAAGAGTATGCTGCTAATTTATGCAAAAAGTCATCATGGCTACTACTCGTTAGCAAAAAATCATAACCAGGGTTGCCACATGAGTACTTTTCCCACACAACAGCTGATTGGCTGAAGGTATGCATGAGCTAATCTAATGTTACATATGCACCTTAGTTATATTAGCAAATACTATGATATCCAACATACTGATACTGTAATTTATAAGCAATATGGGTAAATTCTAATACAACAGCTCTGAATAACTCAAACTTCTCATACCGATAATAACGTGTTAAGAGTATTATCAATGACGATAAAGTATGCTTCCAGCAACATTTCCAGTGGTTCAATCCTTTCCCCAATATCAGACGATCCCATCGAACTACCATGTTTACTAGAATTTGCAATGCTGCTGAAAGCCCTCTGCAACATCTGGACCCCACTAATTGATCGCTCTGGTGAAGCAGGAGCTGATTTTGAAATCACTCCACCAGATGTACGAGTTTGAAAATAATCATTTGAAGGGTAAGCGTCTGATCTTCTCCTTTTCTCGGTCAGGCACATCTCAGCCATGTCACCATCATCATCCATGAGATGTTCTATTTCATCACGGACCTGGGAATCAAATATAAGTTATTAGTTGAAGGTGATAGAGCGCTAGAAAAATAAGAACAATAATTAAGGATAAGAATTCTACGTTGATCAACCTTCTGAACTCGCTGAGTCAAGGCGAGGAGGTGACCTTTAAATCTTCGAACACGTTCCAGATTGAGTGTACTGATAGATGAGGCTAGTTCATCTAGCACGGGATATATTTCCATTTCCAGTTCTTTTACCTATTGAATCAAAAGATCCTTCTTAATAAAAGAGATTCCAGATGACAACTTCATTACATACATATGGCTGGTAGCTTATCCAATGACTTTCCAATTTTTATTATGCATTTAGCAAGCTATATAATGTGGCATTCTGAAACATATAAATACACAATTACCTAAAGTCAAACACTCAAGAACAATTTGCAAAACCCAATTTATACCCAGTATGGACCTGTTGTATTTTATGCTACAATGATCTAGGCCTATCCTTATTTCTTCTAACATATATTGCTATCAAAGACCAGCCCTCTTTTGTCTGATTCAGATCTCCTGGCACATTTTTTCCTCTCCCTATATTTCTTGAGTGCTACAGAATTAATCCTAGGGCTTTTACAAGCCTGAATCTTGTTTGAATTGAATGTGGAAAAGGTTGTGGGCAGTCTTAAGTGTAATCACCATTAAGTTTTATGAATTATCTGAATTTTCAGGCAAAACATAAGTTAATGAAATTGAGCTAATAAATATTTTCAAATACATAATTTAGTCAGAGACTCAAAATAATGGCAGGCATATAAACTCATTTCTACCAATTTTAACATAAAAAGAATGTAGAAAACATACTATCTCAGATTCACAGCCAAAAATGTGCAGGATCCCAAGAAACAGTTTCTGGTCAATTCATACCTGAGCATCCAAAGATGTGCATGTCAATTCCAGAGCCAACTCCAGTGCCCTAAATTCAAAAGGTAGATCATCTGTTCAAAAATGGCAGACATAGTGAGCAATTCTATGCAGTAATTACCTCCATCAGAAAGCTTTAAAAAACTCAGAATATCTTGGGAGCAATTATAGACATTGGTTTTAAGAAAGAAATCACAACAGTTATTGAGGCTTAAAGAAGAAGTATCATATCCAATTTAAGGTTTTAAATTGTTACCAAGAAAAGACATCAGAGTTCACAACACTCAATGTCTTTCCCTCATTATTCGTCATCCATTTCTATCTCCTAATAGTGCTACAACAGATTAGACCATTAGGTATGCTTATATAGTCATAATGAACTACTTATAAGACATTTTTCCCACAAGTCTTCCTTGTTCTTAAATGTATACGTTACAACAAAAAGAGCTGCAATCCTTACCAGCCTTTTCTTTCTGAAGCCGGTTGCATAATTCTGACCTGTACTGACCAACACTACCATCCAATGAATTCATCAGGATGACCTCATCAGCAGTGATTATACATCGGATTTGCTCAAGGTTGACTACAATAGCCTTCTCCCGTCCTAATATTGTAGAAGGATAAATGAACATCGGATCCAATAGTCGGAGATCTCTAGAAGGCAATGAACAATGTCTCATAATAGTAGCCTTGTCAAGCATCACAGTCTTGGAATCTCCATCCTGACCAATTTTTATCCAAGAGCGACTTCCATGACCTCTCTTCTTCAAGCCTGATATACCAGTCCCACGATTCACTTGCTGCCCATTGAAATACGACCTCTCACTACTGTCTTGAGATAAGGCAGGCTCAGGTAGGCTGGAAGAATAGTGCTGGCCTTGTGTTTCGTCCATTGCATTATAATTTTCTCACTTGCAGTGCTGATTAAGTTTTATTTTAGCTGAAGTATTCCCCATCAGTATTTTTTGTATTCATTTCCACCACAATCTTGATATACTGGTGATAATTGGCATGAGGAACCATGCCTACCCCCTGATGTGATGATCCATATGTTGTGCATTTTCTAAAATCAAAACCTGAAATTGGAAGATAGAACTGAGGTGCTCGTTAGTTGAACAAGCATATATCCCAAAAGAATATTACTAAAGATGAAAAGTCAGGGAAAATTGGGGGGGGGGGGGGGGGGGGGCAGAGGTCATGTACTTCTTTTAATAGGTGAATTGAATCTGATAAAACCTAAAACTAGCTAATTAATCAATAAAAATGGTAAACAATCAAACTGGGCTATCATTACCAGTTTGATTACCAGTATTTGATGCCTAACATTTTGTAGATATATATATATTTATTTATTTTTATATTTTTCAATAAACTGGACCAGATACCAATAGCTGACACCTACTCAGTGGGAAGTCACTCTTCTCTGAAGGAGAAAAAAAGATGCCAATAGCTGAATTTCATATATTTTCCTTTTAATTTGTGAACAAAAGAAGCTCATACGAGAGGACCCAGCTTTTACTGACACAAGAACCCGTTTTCATTTCCATGAGTAACTGCTAATTGCTAGTGTGGTGTCAAAGTAACAATTCAGATTAACGACTTCAATCCAACTCACAAACCAAATGATTTAGTTCAATTCTCCACAGTTGAAGTAAATCTCACACCCAAAATCCTAATTTCAATATCCCACTGCATCAACTATTTCCCCGAGTTTCAAGCAAGATCTCATCTTTTGCATATATACTACCACCCCATTTACGATTCCTATCAATTAAGATGCAAAACTAGCAAAAAAAGGGGAAAGAAATGAAGACCCCAGAAAGATTTTTATTGTTTTGTTAAGAAAAAAGAGTAAAGTTGTCGGTGTAGTTACCTGAGACTTGGATGAATAGATTGGCATGTGTGAGAATAGAACATGTTCAATAGGTGGAAGGTGGATAAGGCAAGATTGCACGGAAATGATTTCCCTTCTCGGAGAGTATGTATAATGAAGATTATCGATATTACACTACTATTTGGTGAATCACCAATGATAATGAACCTGTTCTTAGCTTAGGTTTCTTTTTCTGTTTGTTGTAAGATACGTAAGTTCAAACTTTATTTAAAAAAATAAAATTATTAAACAGACTTCTCACAATTACTAATTTATTGGCAGTTGCTTTGTGCAACTAAACCTAAGATTTATGCAGATAAACCTGGAGTCGGAAAATGGGCGAACCATGAAAACCCGTAAAAATCCTAAAATGCCCGCTACCCTAAAAATCCACAAAAGGTTGGGTAGTCCATAAACAAATTTGGGCTACCTATAAAAAAACCCATAAAAATATAGGATTCGGGTACTTATTTTAGAAACCCGAATAACTCTTAGACTTTTTAATCCAACCAAAAAAAATCTGCTATCCGCATTAATTCGGGCTTGACCGCTCTTGCTAAACCTAAGATTTATGCATCAGGCTCCTTTAAATGGTGCAGTCACATTATAAAATAAAACAAATAATTACCGCTATTAATTTAATGATTTTTCTAACCTGTGCAATATTACATAGGAAAATAGATCAAAAATGGAAAGATTTTATTAGAAAATGTAACTATCACAACATTCAATGCATTAGTATTATTAAACGTTACATTTTCTAATAAAACATTTCTACTTTGAAATTTATTACACAGGTTAAAAAAATCATTAATTTAAAAATTAACCATTGAGATGGTGATTGCATATATATTAATTGAGAATTTCCATTTTGAAATCGGATGTTATTCTTTATTCTTTTTGCTATTAGTTGGCATGAATTTGTTAGTGATCTATTTGGTGTGCATGTAGGAACCCTAAAGTCGGTCAGTGCATATATGTAACCTTTGCATATTTAGCATTCCTCAGCATTTCTACATAAGTGAAGCCCAGTGAGCAATGGAAGTACATTATTCTAACCCAATCCGAGAGGATCCCAGCACAATTTGAGAACAAAATCAGGAACATGATAAAAAATCTTTAAACCTATACTAATGTATTTGGCTTATCCTAAAATTACGTTACAAATGTAGATTTGAAACAATTTTGGTCTCGGTAACATTGCTATTCCAATAGCATTGGTCCAATCTATATTTATAACGTAAATTTTATGTAATTCAAACAAGTTATAAAAAATATGGCCATGTTCATGCTTAGCTAAAGAGTTCGCAGTGTGTTAACACATCATTGGAGATCAATGCAAAAATTTTTACAAATTAATCTCTCTCTATATATATACAGGGAGCATATCAAGTGGGAGGAGTGGTTATTGTGAGAGAGGAGAAAAATAATTAATAACCATTTAATGATTCACATTAAAATAAAGAAATAAACCCTAAAGTGCCTCTTTCTCCTTTTTACGATAGGTTTGTCCCTTTTTAGCGTTTTCCGTAATTTTACACTTTGGATGCAATACTTTATTTTGGTTTGATATGATCAATTGAAGGTATTTTTTCCCATATGTTTTCCTTGTGATCAACCCGTAATTTTTTTGACGTTTTACAATGTATTGCGTTGCCTATAAGAAGAGAGAGTCGCCACTGAGAATTGTTAAGATCATGTCACGCAAATAGTTGTGGATGAACCTTAAGAAATTGACTCCAATTCATGGTACGTACTGAACAATATCATTTTTTTAGTCAAATGGTATTTGAATAACATTACAAATCTGGTTGTTACTAAGTGGCTCCAATTCATAGTACCCATGGTAGGGCCGTCGTAAGGCCATTTAGGTCTTTGAAACACAGTGGGTTATATATGCAATGATTGTTAAGTTATAAAATTTTAATCTGAATCATTAAATTAGATCTAATGGCTATTAATTATTCCTCACATCTCTCACAATAATCACTCTTCTCACTTGATATGCTCCATATAGAGGAGGGTTATAATTACACCAGTGTAAATTACACCAAATGTTACACCGTTGAATATTTTTTTTAACAGATCATTATATTAAATAATCCACCTTTGGATTGAAAGTTACTATCATATAGATCATACATATAAAATTTTATAGGCGACATATCTAGTGAGAAAACCTAATTTATACGAGAGTGAGAGGAAATAACATCAACCATTATATTAAAATAAAGGGATGAGATTAAAAAAATTAACTAATCAAGTCACGTGCCTTTTCTTCGAGAATTGAGACATTACTTTGAATTAACTCTATCAAATATAGTCGCCTATGGACATTGAGGAAGAATATTAAAAAAGATCAATTGGTAGAATTTACATGAGATGAATGAAGTTGAGCATACATTTCAGCTTGGAATGAAACAATTGCATCTAACAATTCAAAAAGTAGTCTTTACAAAACGTTTGACATATGGCAGGTTTTAAGATGCAAATATTCATTAGAAATATTGTTTTATAACAATTTAATTTCTTTTGACCACGAAGCACAGAATGATAAATCTCTGATCGACATTAACACCGTGGTGTGAGAATGGCGCACATATGTCTTAACCGACGGGCGGTGCAGAGGTCATTTTTGAGTTGTTGTGGTGGTTAATGCGCTGGATCTAGATTCTAGAGGGAGTGGAGTCATCGAGGGCTCGAGGCTACTTTTGTTGCCAATGAATAGAAAAAAAAAAAAAATTGGGGAATTTCTAGGATGAAAAATTTATGGGGGAGACATGTGACTAGATTGATGGTTTTTTTAATCTCAGCCCTTTATTTTAATCTAATGGTTGAGGTTGTTTCCTTTCACTCTCATATAAATTAAGTTTTCTCATTAGATATGTCTCTCTCTCTCTCTCTCTATATATATATATATAAATAAATAAAGGAGGGTTCAATTTATACCGGTGTAAGTTACACTAAGAGTGTGTTTGGCTTGTTATTTCAGCTAGCTGAAAGTTGAAAATAGTAGCTGAAACCATTTCAGCAGTGTTTGGGAAGGTAGCTTTTTTGGGTAGCTACAAGATTTTCTTAAAAAGCTACTTGGTATAGCTTTTTTAAAAAAGCTCCAATTTTCAGCTACTAGCTGAAAATTAATTACAAGTTTAGCCCTCAACCACCCTCACTTATCATTATTTAATAATTAATGTTGTCCTTAAATGTCATTTTACCATTTTCAACTAGTTTTACCAAACACATTCAATAGTTTTTCAGCTTTCAGCTAGCTTAAGCTTTCAACGAGTTTTCCAGCTTTCAGTTAGTTTTAAACTTTCAGCTAGCTTTTCAGCTAATTTTACCAAACACACTCTAAGTATTACACTACTTATAACTATAAATTGATCGAATGTGTTTTTTAGTAATCTAACCGTTGAATTATATATGTTTATTCATCATTATGATTATTTATGTCAAATTTCATTAAATTTTGATACTAATAACTTAATAATCAAATGATTAATTTTTTTCATATATTTCAAATGTATAACTGGCGTTACTTTGGAGAACACGCGATAATATTTTTCAGCATGTATCTTTTAGTTATAGAAGAAAGAATCAATTATGATAGTAGCGGGCTGGGGAAAAAATCACTACCACTTAACCAAACATTATATCCTCATTTTGCTAGCTATTACCACGTGCATTTTCTTATTTTCTATCATGTGTTATTATTACTTAAATTATCTTCCAAACTTCAATCTTCACTATCCAATTATGCAAAGGAAAATTATTCTCCTCCCTAATCAGCTCTTTAATCAAAGATTCAAATGACACTTATCCATAACATTTAATTTCCATTCAATCCAACATTTCATACACTACAAGAAAAGTTGCTTTTTATGATGGTAAAATTCATCATTAAAAACTTGAAAATATGTCACTGAGATCATCTTGTGACGATATTTGAATTTGTTATTGATCGTCACTAAAAGTCGACTCACTATTATATTAGTGACAATATTTTAATATGTCACTGAAAATAATTTTTATTGTGACAAACACATCATCACTAATAGTCCTACATAATAATGATAAAAAATGAATCGTTACTAATACAAATAATAATAGTGATGATTTAATCGCCAATATTAAGAGTTTATGTATTAAAAATTATCTCCATTATTCAGTGTTATTGAACCCAGTCGACCAACCGATTAGACCACAAACTGGGTCCATGACCGATCCGAAACCTTGCTCTCGCGAAACTCGGAGTCAATCTCGGAAGCGGCTTGTGAGCGTTGCGATGAAAATTCTGAAACCTTGTTGCCGGTGGAATCAATCTCGCGTGCGCATGCTTCCGTCACCACCAATCCAATCCTCACCACCAATCCAATCATGCTTCTTTGATATAAGTGGGAGGCATTTTATTATATGGGAAATTCTAGGTACCCTCTCGTGAGAGAGGGTTTTGGTACCTTCTTTGATCATTAAATCAATTTCTCTCAACTTTCTTAAATGATCTTAGTATTTTTATACTTATAGGACAATATTTAACTATTAGAATTTGTATTTTTAATTTTTGAAAAGACTTTTTGACCCCCAATAACCATTATCATGTATTTTTTATTGTATTCCCCTATTTTTTCACATTCTCATTTGCAATACACATGTGTCTCATTTAAAATTTATTTTATGTCTTTGAAATAATTTAGGATGGAGTACACGACTTGTTCCTACATAATTTTGGTCTATTCAACAAAAAAAAATGACAAGAAGGTACCAAAACCCTCTCTAACGGGAGGGTACCAAATTGCTACCCTTTATATATATGTAGATAATTCAACAGGGGGAAACACGAACGTATAAAACTTCACCATATATAAATCCTTTCTTTTTTTTAACTTTTTGACTTTTATAAGAAACTTTCACAATAATATGTTTAATAATATTTAATATATAAAATAAAGTTATTTATCTTTTAATTATTTTTTTACTTAACTTTATGAATGAAATATTAAAATTATTTCCTTCTTATTAGATAATATATATTTTACTATTTTCTTATTACTTTTATGTCTTTTTTCATAAGCCTTAAAAATTTAGTGTAAAATTTATATAATTTATATATATCGATTTAACTAATTCAATCTGTGATTCACTAGTTGAACCAGTAACCCATCAACCCAATATTCTGACCGAGTCGATGACTGGTCCAAGTTTTATAACATTGCTATTATTAGTGTCAAATATTTTGTTATTACCGGTACTAAAAAAACAACTTTCAATAAAGATAAAAAATTATATTTCGCAACGATAATTCTATGAAGAAAATTATATAAATGATTTTTTCTTGTTTTTGTTTTTATTTTTATTTATAAAATCTAATCCTAAAATTTAAATTCAAATGAAATAAATTTTTATTATTTTATCTAATCTTAACCTAACAACTCAAGTTAAAAGAAAATACTTTTTGATTTTTTAAATTTGTATTATTACTAAACTTTATTTTAATATCTCTTAATTCTATATTATGAGTTTAAATTAAGATAAAGAAGGTTATTTAAAAGGATAAAACTTACGTCCATTGCTTTACATCCGAGCTATCCAGTTTCCAATAAAATGTTGCCACTTGGCTATATATTTTGAAGGCATAAGTAGGTTTCTATGAAACCCACTTTCACATCGACGTCCCGTGTTGCGCTTCACCCTATAATGCACCCATTGTTTCACATCCCGTCATCACCTGTGCTTTTTCATCCATTTGTTGAAATTATAATTTACAATAAATTAATTGGTTTTATTTTTTTTTCATATATTGTTTTCTATTTGTGTTTTAATCTCTTCTTCCATTCATTATAATCAATTAAATATGTTCTCTTAAAAGGGTGATATATTCTTGTTTTCTAGGATGTTGGACTGTCATTTCTTAATTTTCATAAATACCTAATGGCAATAATCAAAACTTTTAGAAGGGATAAAACCATCAATTGAAAGGGTTCACTTGAATTTTGGAAAAGGACATGAGTATATGTAAGTTATATGCAAGGTCTCAAAGATATGTGCTTTATTTTTTAAAGAAAATTATTTTTTGAAAAATTGTTTCAAATTCAAGTAAAGAATATGCTAGAAAATATTAGTTTATAGAGTATCTATTTCAAGCAAAGAATGCACACAGAAAACAGAGCAATGGAATTTTGTGAGTGTGATGGCAAAATAAAGTTCAGACGAGAGAAAATATGATGGTGTCCAGAGACGTTCATCTACCATGAGAGATTCACGCACATTTCATAGGCAATGGAGGAGAAAAAAAAAGGAAATAAAGGAAAGTTAACGTGATTTTTACTCTGTTAACTATGAGGTGGATATAAATGACCAGCTGACAATATTTGATTGGAAACTGGACAGCAAGGATATAAAGCACTGGAGCTAAGTTTTGTCCTATTTAAAAAAAAAAAAGTTCTACTATTTTAAAACATTAAAATAAATTTTTTTAATAAATTTTATTTTTATCTTTTGAAATTAGTATGAGAAAAAATATGACTTGTAAATATTTTAAAATAGAAATTTCAAAATTTAAGTGTTTTGTATTAACAATTTTCAAGTATATTAGTTTGAAATTTATTGATATATTAATATTAAATATTTTAGGACTATTTATTATAGAGATATTTGGAATCTCTAATGAAAAATGACTTGTTACTATTTGGGTCCGTTTGGTGGACAAGATATGATAGGATAGGATATGATATAATAGAATAGACGAGTTGGATATATAGAAACAAAATAGGATAAGAGTATGATAAGAGTTTATCATACTCTTATCAAATTATTTATTTATAAAAAATTATTTATTCATGAATAAAAAAATTATTTATAAAAAAATTAATAAAAAAGAATCAAATTATTAAAAATAATATCAAAATTATCATAAAAAGATGAGAGAAAAAAAGGAAGAGAGAATGAGTGGAGAGAGGACAGAGAGCGGAGAGAAAGAAATGTAGTGGAGAGAGGAGAGAGAGGAGAGAGGGGGCGAAAGGAGATGAGGGGGAAAGAGAAGGAGTGGAGAGGGGACAAGAGAGGGGGAGAGATGAGAGAGAAAGAGGGAGGGGGAGGGGGAGAGATGAGAGAGAAAGAGGGAGGGGGAGGGGGAGGGGGAGGGGGGAGGAGGACAGAGAGAGGAGAGGGGAGAGAGAGGGAGGGGAGAGAGGGGGACAGAGGAGAGAGAGAGGGGAGAGAGAGAGAGAAAGGACAAACAAGGAAGAATTTTTTTTATCTTATCCTAACACTCTCTAACTCAGTTCACCCCTTAGGATAAGAATTACAGTAGGAGGAAATGATAGGATAAGTTACATGATAAAATTATCATATCCTATTGGTGCAACAAACACATGATAAGTGATATGATATGATAAAGTTACCATATCTTGTCTTTTATCATGTCCACCAAATAGGCCCTTAATAGAAAGTGAATAACTACTTTTTAATTTCCACACTAATATGATGTGGAATCACATTTTATTACTAATATATTAATATTCATTATTTGTGACGAATTACTATAAACACAAATGCTTAAAATATCAAGTGACGAATAATTTATCACTAATAATATAAAGTAAGTGACTATTTTATAATCATTTCTAATGTAATGAAATTATATTTTGTCAATATTATGATATTACTAAATTTTAGTTATAAATTATTTAAGGCTCAAATATATCAAGTCATTAGTGACAAAAAAAAAATGTAACTAATAAGAAAATCAAATGATTATTTTTATAATTATCAATAATATGATATAAAATTGATAATAAAGTTAACTTTTTATCACAATAAATTTTTATGTGGTCAATAAGTTTTACGTCATCTATGATTCTATAATAAGACATATAAATTTGTCATGATCGTTTTATGTTAGTGACACATTATTTGTGACATGTAGATTTTTGTCACTATTAATAAATTTATAGTGACAATTTATAATTTGGTCATTAATATAAATATTATTAGTGACAAAATAAAAATTTGTCACAAATAATATATCATTAGTGACAAATTCTATTTTAGTCACTAAATTTTTGTCACTAAAAATTAGTTTTCTTGTAGTGATATGTATGTAAAAGAAAGGAGTACTTTTTCGAACAAGTATTTCATTTTCATGTACTATATAGATATTTTTTGTGAAATATAAAAATTAAATTATAAAATAAATTAGAATACAAAAATAAAAATGTTAAAAATTAATGGAGAAACTTAAGATGATAACCATTATAATTTCAGAACTTTTATGTCAAATCACCAAGAAAATAAATAAGATAAATAAATAGCGGAAGCGTACCAGAATCTATTAACAAACTTGATATATGAACTTGTAGATTTGATCTTCCAAGCCTTATATATACAATTCCTCTCTAGAATAAGAAGTTCCTCTTTTCTCTAATGATAAGATGTCAGAAAAGAAAACTGTACATATAACTTGATAAATATATTTATACTATATGTGATATATATTATATAAAAAAATTAATAAAAATTTTTAAGCTAGTAGTTCATCAACGATTTCGGCTCCCCGTTTGATCGATTTATGGATCTGTCCCTGCCCATCATAAAAATAGGAACAAGACTTTTGTTATCTACACGTTACAAAGCTCATACTTAGTGAGTTGTCATTAATCCCAAAAACTCATAAGATCACTGTAAATGGGATTATTCTTTAGATAACTTATAACACATAATTAATCATATATGTAGGCCCACATATTAGATAAATATCTAACAAAAATGCATGAAAATTATATTCTTTTAATATTTTAAAAATTAATTTAATAATAATTTGTAAATATTTTATTTTCTTTAGTGGTAATTAATATAAGTTTTTTAAATATTAATTAAAAAATATTAGAATAAATAATAATTTTTAATTTAATAGCTATTTTTAAAAGGTAAAAAATATTGATTTGGTTTCGATCGATTTAAAATGGAAGTTTTGAATATGTCACAACATAAGGAAGACATATAATTTTATGATAAAAGAATATGACATATTTTCATTAGATTCAATAATGAAGAGTCAAAATTAATATCTAGAAATAGACTAATTAATAACTAATAAGTATTGTGTATCACGTGTATTGTTTTTTTATTGGGAAAAATATGTTTTTTCATCCCTATAGTTTCGGTCAACTGTGGTCTTCGTCCTTGTACTTTAAATCCTTTATTTTTTTGTCCCTGAACTTTCTAAACCCCAAATCCATGGTACCTGACCGATCTGTTAACCTGATAAGCTGGGTAACAAAAGTTACATGTTAGCCTCAATTAATAGTGAGTCTCAAATAGCTGACTCATTTAATTAATATTCTTTTATTAATTTTTTTAATTATTAAAGTAACCCTAACAATGAAATTAGGTTTTTTATTAGGTAAAATTGCTCGGGTGAAAACCCTGATTTAATAATTTGGGTTATTTTAATAATTAAAAATAAATAAATAAAGTTAATTAGATGATCAGTCAATTATTTGTGTCTCACTATTGAGACTGACATGTAACTTTTGTTAGCCAGCTCATCAGGTTGACAAATCTCACTGACAGGCAGGGACCATGGTTTGGGGGTTTAGAAAGTTAAGGGACAAAAAACACCGGATTTAAAGTATAAGGATAAAGACTAAAGTTGACCGAAACTATAAGGACGAAAAACATAATTATCCTTTTTTTTTAATTTTACAAGATGATGGGTATCTTTTATGGATGACAAATGACAATCATACCCGGCTCTATGGGTGGACGTATCTCGTACTTTGCTATACACTTTTGTAAAATAGAGAAAATAAATTTTTAAAAAATGTTTTGTACATTATCTTTTTATTAAATATTAATTTTTTATAAATTAAGTTGTTTTTTTTATGCATTAGGAAATTATAAAAATCGGAGAACAACAAAACACAAAGTCACGACACAAACTAAAAAACCTAGCGACCTCTCTCAAACAGAGAACCCGAAGAATCAAAGAGAAAAGGGATTAGGTCAAAGTGGGGGATGTTCTCAAATTCCCTATAATCAACTACTTGATCCAAAGCCATCTTCGCAAAGCTATCAGCAAGCAAGCCGGTTGGCCTCTTTGAGCGTATGTCTCCAGATCATCTCCTCAAAGAACTTGGTTGTCTCCTTGATCTGTTTGATCAACGCCGAGCATAGGTGAGTATCACTACAACCCTCATTTATCATTTTAACTGCTAGAAGTGAATCTGATTCAAAGATTACTTTCTTCAATCCTTTCCTCTTTGCTAGACGAGCTCCCCTTAACAGCCCCCAAAGTTTCGCTTCCAGCACAGAGGTACAATTAAGATTTTCACTGAAGGCTACTACAAAAAGCCCCATTCATCTCGAACAACTCCCCCCACAGTAAGCCCTGCCATGCGAAGAGGATAAAGCCCCATCGGTATTTACCTTTCTCAGGCGGCGGATACCATTTGAGGAGGTAAGGATTTCTGCCATTATTATGAAAATAAGCTCTATGACTTGAATTAATTGCATTCGTAGTTGCTTGCACTTTCCCTTTGATCTTATTATTAAATGTTCTAGTAGAAACCCTAACATTATTGAAAATAATGTCATTTCTATGCTTCCAAATTACTTCAAGGGTAAACCCATAAATTAAAGGAATTTGGAAATCAGGATTTAGACTCCTAGGAAAATGTAGATTATATCCATCATCCCGTTGTGCAGATTCTAAGATTGGAAAAATTGACGATGATGAGTACTAGTTAAAACTTCCCCCACAGCTCTTTTATTTCAGTACAATCCATGAATAGGTGTAAAGATGATTTACATAAAACACACAAATCATCACTTGATAAGTGTCTATTCTTTCTTTGAATGTTCGTGAGAACAACAAATGAAGCTATTTTCCATAGCAGCAGCCTAATTCTCTGAGGACCTTCCCAGTTCCAAATTCTGATAAACAGTGGATTTTTCAAACCCCTAGAAGCTTCAGTTAAATAGTCATAGGCAGATTTAATTGTTAGCCATCCTTCTGAATTACCTTCCCAAGCAAGTACATCCCTGTTGTTGTTGCCAGGAATAGGAAGAGCCTGAAGAACTATCTTGTTACAAACTTCTATTGGCAGCAAATGTTGAATGTCAGAAACATCCCAATCTCTAGATACTGTAATGATTTGACTTAGAGGCAGATGCAATTTAGAATCTTCAACTGAGGAGGAAGTATAATGAACAAGAGTATCAATCCCTGAAATCCACTTATCCAACCAGAATTTGATATCTTTACCATTCCTAACTCTCCAAACACAATTGGATAACAGATTATTCCAATTAGTATAGACTCCTTTCCAAAGGTTTGAATCACCTGGCTTGCGATGAAGAATTAGGATAATAGATTCACCACAACCATACTTAGCTTTGAGAACCTGAACCCATAAATCTGTTGGTTGTTTAATTAAGGCCCAACCAATCTTCATCATGTAAGCATTATTCATATCTCTAGCTTTCCTAAGTCCTAAACCTCCTTCTAACTTAGGACTGCATATTTTATCTCAATTCACAAGATGAATCTTCTTCTTATCTTCAGTATCTCCTCATAGGAAGTTCCTACAGCTTCTATCTAACTCCTCACAAGTAGCTAGAGGCAAATAAGAAGACTACATTAAATATGTAGGCATAACATTGAGAACACATTGAGATAAGGTAAGTCTACCAGTAACGGAAAGAGTTTTAGCCTTCCAAGAACCCACTTTATTCTTTGTTTTATGATAAATTAAGTTATTTAATAATATTAATTTTGCTTTTCATAACTAGGATATGTGTACGCAATATCTTATTTAGACCATGAATCATATTAGCAAAGTCATCAGTTTCTGATTATCGCCTTAATTGTCTTGATTTTGTTTTAATTTGGAAAAAAATATTTATAAGGTGAAAGTTTGAAATATATTCCTTCTTGTAGTTGTTTAGAACATAATATAAAATATTATAATTTATTTCAAAATAGTAAAAAAAAAATAGTTGCCTACATTATCTTATTTACTCATCTACTTCTATATATTAAATTTGAGTTATAATAAAGCTCATATATTTACTTTCAGACTAACAAAACTCACGCATTAATCTATGCGCGCAACTTTTTTTTCATTTTAAAAAATATAAAAATCATAAACCCCACAAAAAAATAACTTAATGTGAAGATAAAAACCTCAAAGTTTATATATTTGTATTTTATAAATTTTTTTAAAAATAATAACATATATTTTTAAAGAAAATAAATGAGTGATCACACATGGAAGAAGCAATGAGATTTTAATGAAAGATCTCATATAAACTATCCAAATCCTCTATTGTTAAGCTAATCTTAATGGGTTGGTCACACATGATATACCTGTTATATAGTAAAAGGTTAAATCATTTAATAAAATGAAATTTATGCTGTCCTTAATTAGTTTTGATTAATATTATATATTCTAAATTATTCTCACATTATTATGCATAATGTCTATGGTAAGTGCGAAACATTTCATTATTTTCTATTGATTCATTTTTCTGATTTGTTAAGTAATTGACTAATACTTTCAAATAATATCAAAACAAATATTTATATATAGACATTTATTTATTGATTTAATTTAAATATATTTATTTTCATATCAACATACTATATAAACCAATGAAAAGGAGGCGGAAGCATGGTAATATAATAGTTTAGGAAAATAATCAAAATATCTTATCCATATAGGCTTAGCTGGAAATTACCTAACACAACTTCAACCGTTGGATGGAGAGATTTTGATTTGTTAGAAATAAATGGCGCGAAACGCATAGATGGTTATTCACAGAATGGAATTGGAAATTTCCGATGATATCGCAACACTTCTCGTCACCTAATTCCCGACAAAACTCTAATTTCTCATTTCGATTCGTTTTCTGAAACCCAGTTTTGTTTCATCTCTGTGCCCACCTCATTTCATCTTCAATTCAACCAATTGTTATTGTTAAGTGCAATCTTCCACATTCAAAACAGAAATGAAACTTTCCAGTCACAAAATCGTTTTCCCAGTAACGTGATTATATATTTTTTTTTCATTTCAGGTACCTTCCTTATCCAGTCAATAAAATTCATCTAATTTTTACTTGGTTTTGACTTCTAAAATCATGGGGTTTCTACAATTTTGTAATAAGTTCTACATTTTCTTACAATGTTGTTGTCGTATTTAACGTTGGGAATTTAGCTCTTTTAGTTATAATGCATGTTGTTGTGTTGGGAATAGATATCAACCAGGGCGAAAAATTGAAATGGGTATCTGAAATGAAACAAATATCAATCTAGGCATGAACATGTGGGAAAGGAAGAAGGTTACATGATGAGATAGTGAACAATTTGATGAAATTTTTTGTTCTTATTGCATTGTTGAAATGTATTCTGCAAATGGGTACTGGATGAGATTAAGGATTTGGCTATGAACCTTTGGAGTCTGCATCAAATTTTAGATTTTCAATTTTTTCTTTACATGGGAATCTCTTTCATATATAATTTGCTGATATGCTATGTAAACGACAAAGATTGAGCTTTAGGAGTTGGACCTATATGACCTTGATTCTCAGTGTTCTATTTGATGTAGAAATTCACTTGTCCTTCATTGATTATCTAAAGAGCCTGCATGATATAAAATCCTGAAACACCCTTTTTTCTTTCCTCTCTTTCTGTATTTTTCTTATTTAAAAAAAAAAAAAACTTTAGAACCCTCCTTCACTCTTGCAATTAACTTGGAAATTTACTACAAGTTTATATTTCAATTTCCTAACACTGAAATATGGAGATATAGTATGTATGACCTTGTAAAAGTCAAGTAAATTCAGTAATAGATTTGGGACAGGAAAGATGAAGTTCTAAACATGCAAAAACTCATGCAGGGTCGTTGAAGGGAAAGGGAAAGGAAGCAGCAGTTGTTCAAATGTATACAAAGTCATTTGATCATAGCATAAAAGATGAGCAAGCAAAAATATCTTCAGAATCAGAGACTACTGATGGTAGTCTCAGTAGTGAAAATTCAATCTCTGAGGTAGTTGATGGAGTTGGAAGCAGTAGTGGATCAGAAAGGCAAATAGATGTTATCACTATAGGTGTGAGTAATTTCTCTGACAAACATATCAATGGCACTAAAAGCATATCTGCCTCGGCTAGAAGGTCAAGTTCTTCCTCTTCCTCAGAATCATCATCAGATGATTTCTTTGGAATGGGTGCATTGAAGTTCACCACATCTGATGCATCTGCACTTGAATCAAAATCTAGGAAAGATTATGTTTCTAGTAGTGAGAGTTCTGCCAAATCTGAAGTTAACAACAGTCCTCCAGTTCCCACATCAACATTTCCAGTTTTCAATGTGACCCACAGCCAAAAGGGTATGTCACCAACCATAAGCCCTCCTATCCAAGTGATGGATAGATCTGGAGGATATGATTCTTCTAGGATTTCGTCATCAGTCTTTGAAAGAAGTACTAATCAATTGGAATGGAGTTTTCCTTCTAATGACTCATTATTTAGCATTCAAATAGGGCAGAATAGTTTTTCCAGAGAAAATGCCTTGATGTTTGGTGAATTAGGCTTGTCAGAGGAATTGACCAAATCTGGCGAGTTGAAAACGTTAAACCGAACCCCATCAAATGTAGTAGAAAAGATAGACAAATCCAGAAAAAAAACTGTTGTCATTGAGGACCTGAAAACAAGAGAAATATCAGAGGAAGCTTTCAAGTTAGAACAAGAGCACAGTGAAGACCAAAACGATATAAAGACTTTACATCAAGCTGGAAGCTGCAAGTCATCCAAGTCCAATGCCTCAAGTCTTTCCCATGAGAGTGCAACCAATGCTCACTCTTTTGTCCCATTGTAAGTCCATATAGTTCTTTAAATTATACATATCTTTATCCCATATGTCAATACAAAGTTATGAATATGAACTAACTGAGGAAGCAAATATGCATATATCCATGTGTCAATAGTCAATACTTATGTCTGTTTATAATTATTTGGGTCTTGCACATGACATGTCCTTTACAACTAATTTCCATAGAAGCATATGGTCACTATCTTCTAAGTGTGGTAAATTACAAGGACATTCATGTATAGATACATAAATTAAAATCTCAGCTAATTCCAGTCAATGAGGAAAATCCCTTTTGTGCATTGCAGAAAGAAGCGTCCACGGTCATTTTGCTACTGTTGTAATTGTAGCTGGGTGTTCTGCTACTATAAATGGCCAAACTGCTGCAGTACGTGGCCAAGCTGTCAGTGTTCATATTGCAGCTGGACGTTCTGCTGCTATTTGAACTGTTGTCAGACGAAAAGCAGTGATAATGCCTCCCCTATGTATGTTTTCTTCTCTTCACCTATGTGACATATTTAGGCATCAAGTTGAAATAGCTATTCTCATTGGTTTATGCTACATACATGGTTCCTTTTACATAAAATTTTCCTCCTTTTGATTATAAGTATAACACGCTTTAAGATATTATAATCATTATCTTGGGGTTCTCAAAGTGCTTTCAATTTCAGCTTAAACTGTACAAGCACATTGATTGTAATCTGTTTGGAATTGTTGCAGTTCGACAGAAACAGAAACAAATAGTTTTGTCAAGACAGATATTTCTCGACAGGAATCATATAAACAAGAATTAGAAGCGGCAAGCAATTCATCTACCAGTTGCTGCAATTGTTTCCAATCTAAACAAACATCGGAAGTGACTTCCAACTCAAGTTCCAGTTGGTTCTCTTGCTTTTCTTGTCCTTCTTGTACAAGTTGCAAATGTTGTTAAGGGACTGAGGTTTACAGAATTCAGATGCCTCATTTGTTTATAGAATTATAGTTACTACCTTCTTTAGGTACTTAGGTTTTATCAGATATATGCACATATCTTGGATAAACCATTTTAACTTAATATGTGCCACCCTTTCCTTCAAACAAGTACCTAGAAAATTCTCTATGGGTTAGCCACTTAATTAATTAACAATAATAATTACAATGAACCTCTCGTCTGTGCTCTAAAACTCAAACAACTAAAAAATTCTGCGACCAGTTTTGCAATGTTTAAATGTTTATGCAACAAATCATTCCAGCAATGTAGTGGGCTTCATTTGTAGACAGATCAAGATATAACGCAGGGTAATCTTTATGATGTACCCTCTAAAGTGTATTTTCACATGTTAGAGGAGTAATCAAATCCCATTTAGAGACATTGTCTATTTTCACTGTGATTCATTACTATTGAGTATAAATAAATGTAAAATTATGGTCAAATAGTTTATATTTTGATAAATTTAAAATTTACAAATTATGTTAATATTACTAAACAATCAATGTCATACTTAGTTATCAAGTTAATTTTGCATAAACAAAACTTTTATAAAATTTAAACAATTACCTGATTAGGTGGTATATATTTTCATTTACTTGAAAACTATATTACATGTTTATTTTAACATGAATTGATAGAGGTGCAAATAAGATTAAATTTATATGAATTATAAGAATGATGCGTATAGTGCATAATTTCAACTTAATTCGTGAAATATTCATTTTATAAAGATTTTTTTTTGTTGGTGTAAGTATACTGTTGGTTATCAAAATAACATATAGAGGGCTGGAACAAGAGGAAACAAAAGGGAAATTGAATTTGTCGAAGGATGTATATTTTATTGAGCTGCAAATCATATACTTATACAGAAAATCAGGAAGATAAAAGAGCAAGAAATTTGCTACTGATAAACATATCAGACGCATAAAAAACAGGAAATCAAATATTCTGATCCTAACACATATTTGACTCTTTATTGCCTAAAAATCAGGAAAATTAAAAACTGATTTGGCAGCTTCACGGGTCATTCCAATCAACACTCCTCCTTGACACTGAAGCTGCATACTCCAAGTCTTTTCCTCAAGAACTCAAATATGGTTTTAGGAAGTGCCTTTCTTAGAATGTCAGCACTTTGATGTTCAGTTCTACAATAGACAAGCTGCACTTCTCCATCCTTCTGAACTTCTCTTAAAAAGAAAAACTTGATCTTGAAATGTTTTGTTTTGCCATGGAACACTGGATCATTAGCAATTGAAATGGCAGCTTGGTTGTCCACAAATATCTGTGTGCTTTCTGTTTGTTCCATATGCAAGTCTGTCATGAGCTTTCTGATCCAAAGAGCTTGGTTTACAGCAGCAACAACAACTACATATTCTGCTTTTGCTGTTGCTTGAGCTATAACTTCTTTTTTTTTTAGAACACCATGAAAAAACTCCAGAACCCAACATAAAACAATAACCTGAGGTGCTTCTCATGTCATCAACACATCCTGCCCAGTCATTATCAGAATAACCAAGGAGATTGAAACTTTTAACTTGACTGAATCTTATTCCATAACCAACTGTGCCTTTAACATATCTAAGAATTCTTTTTGCTGCTTGAAAGTGAATTTCACTAGCACAGTGCATGTACCTTGATAGTAAGCTCACAACATACATAATATCTGGCTTGGTTGTTGTTAAATACATCAAACAACCTATTAGGCTTCTGTACACTCTTTCATCAACCCTTGGAGCTTTATCTTCTTTGTAAAACTTCTCCTTTTGATTCATTGGAGTTGCAGTTGGTTTGCAATCCTCCATGTTGAATTTCCTGAGAACTTCTTTTGCATATTTTTCTTGGCACACAAATATCTCATTTTGCATTTGTTTCACCTGCATACCAAGGAAAAATGTCATCTTCCCAAGGTCTGTCATCTCAAAAGAATCTTTCATTTCTTCTTTGAATTTGTCAATCAGCACCTTATGAATTCCTGTAACAAATAGATCATCAACATAAAGAGATACCACAAGAATTTTATCATCAACCTTTTTGACATATAGGGTAAATTCACTTGGACTTTTTACAAAGCCTAAGTTTCCTAGGTGTGCATCAATTCTGCTATACCATGATCTTGGTGCTTGTTTTAGCCCATATAGGGCCTTATTCAGTCTATACACCTTCTCCTCCTGTCCTTGAACAACAAAACCCTCTGGCTGTTCGACAAAAATTTCCTCCTGCAAGTATCCATTCAAAAAGGCTGACTTGAAATCCATTTGATGTATGACCCAACCATTTTGTGCAGCAAGTGCTAACAACAACCTTATAGTGTCTAACCTAGCCACCGGAGCAAAAGTTTCAGAAAAATCTACCCCAAAAATTTGGGCATATCCCTTAACAACATGCCTTGCCTTATGCTTGTTTATAGAACCATCAGGATTAAGCTTGGTCCTATAAACCCACTTGACTCCAATAGGTTTCTTATGATTGGGTCTATCCACCAAATCCCATGTCTGATTTTTTTTCAATCATCTTTAGCTCCTCCATCATTGCATCTATCCACTTTTGATCAGTTGCAGCCTCTTCATATCCAGCAGGTTCCATGATGGCAACATTGCACCTTTGATAGATGTCAGAAAGTGATCTTGTACTCTGACTGGTTTTTCATCTACATCTTCATTCTCCCCCTGAAATTCAATTTTATTGTCTTCTTCCCAGCTCCAGCTATCTGACTCCAAGAATTTGACATCCCTGCTGACAATTATTTTGTTGTGGTGTGGTTGATAGATCCTATAGGCCTTTGAAATTAAGCTATAGCCTACAAAAATTCCAGGTTCTGCTTTCTTATTTAGTTTGTCTCTCTTAACCTTAGGAATGTAAGAGAAACACAAGCAACCAAATATCTTCAGATTGAGCAACTCAGGTTTGTAACCATACTATGCTTCAAATGGTGTCCTTTTTTGCAATGCTTTTGTCGGCGGCCTGTTCAGCAAAAAAAACTGTTGTATTTACAACTTCGGCCCAAAATTTCTTTGGCAATTCTTTATCATGAAGCAACCACCTAGCCATATCCATAATTGTCATGTTCTTTCTTTCTACAATGCCATTCTGCTGAGGTGAGTAAGGTGTTGTCAACTGGTGTTCTATGCTTGCATCTTCACAAAACTTATTAAATTTTTCAGAGATATATTCAGTTCCATTGTCGGACTTGATCACCTGCAATTTGCACTTGCTTTGAGTTTCCACCCAAGCTTTGAACTTCCAAAAAATCTCAGCAACTTCAGATTTAAACTTCATAAAATAAACCCAACACATTCTTGTGTTGTCATCAATGAAAACAATATAATACTTACTACCATTCAATGATGGTGTGCTCATGGGTCCTCCAACATCTGTATGTATTAATTGCAGATTTTGTGAAGCCCTCCAAGCATTATTTTGTGGAAAAGGGAGCCTTGTTTGCTTTCCATATTGGCAAGTAGCACATGCAGGAGCTTCTTCTTCTAATTCAGGGAAGCTTTTTGCAAGATTGTTCTTCTTCATAAAGATTAGAGCACTATGATGGAAATGGCCCAATCTCTTGTGCCAAAGTTCTGTACTACTAACCTCTTTGTGTACTGCAGCTTGCTCCTTGTTCATGAAATCCAAGACAAAGCTTTTGCCTTTCATTTGAACTTTGAACACCTCACTGCCTTCTGAGTCTTTAATCATGCAATTTTTGTCTTCAAACAACACCTTATATCCTTTTTCCAGCAACTGAGGAACACTCAAAAGGTTTTGATTGATTTCAGGAACATATAAAATATCAGAAATCAGTTTCAACCCTGTGTGGCCTTCAATTGCCACAGTTCCTTTGCCTTTCACTTCAATGTATGCTCCATTTCCAATCTTGACTTTTGAGAGAATAGTTTTATCAAATTCTCTGAAGAGATCACGATCATAAGTCATGTGGTTTGTACAACCACTATCAATGAGCCAACTTTCTGTAGAGCTATTGGCAGCAAAGCATGACACAGCAAACAACTGCTCCTCCCGTGGTTGATCCTCAGCAACCTTGACTTCTTCTTCTTGTTGTCGTTGAGACTTGCATATCCTTTCCATGTGCCCTAACTGGCCACACTTACGACATCTTGCATCTGGCCTCCACCAACACCTTTTTTGTGGATGATTAGTTTTTTTACAATGAGGACAAGGTGAATAAACCTGATTGTTGCTGCTTTGATTGTTGTTTTTGCTGTTTGCAAAACCTCCAGGCTTGTTGCTATTGTTGATTTGCAGCTTGGCTTGAAAGGCACCCTCCATAGATCCTTCTTGCCTCATAAGCCTTCTCTGCTCTTGTGCCTTCAATGCATGTAACACTTCTGCCAATGTGATTGTACACAAATCTTTTGTGTTCTCCAAGGTAGCTATAGAAGCTTCATATCTTTCCGGTACTATTACAATAATTTTTTGTACAATTCTAGAATCAAGAAATTCTGTGCCTAGCAATCTGATCTTGTTGGCGATGCTAAGCAATCTGTCTGAGTACTCTTTGATTGTCTCGGACTCTTTCATTCTCTGTAACTCAAATTCCCTTATAAAATTTAGCACCTGTATACTTCGTATCCTTTGATCTCCTGCATATTCTTCTTTCAGGTAATCCCAAATCGCTTTTGTTGTTTTAAGGGTCATGATTCTGGTGAAGATGGTTTTTGAGACACAAGCAAATAGACATGCCTTTGCCTTTGCCTTCTTTGTTTTTTTCTCTTTCTGATTTTTAATCTGGGCCATGGTGGGATTGGCTGGCAGCAGAGGAATATCATAATCTTCTTCCACGGCTTCCCAGAGATCTAAAGCCTCCATGTGGGATTCCATTCTCACAGCCCAAAGGTCATAGCTTTCTCCATCAAAGATAGGAGGAGCAATCTATGAAAAATTTACTTCAGCATCCATTTCACAGATCTCGTAAGAAGACAACTCTGATTACCAATTTGTTGGTTATCAAAATAACATATAGAGGGCTGGAACAAGAGGAAACAAAAGGGAAATTGAATTTGTCGAAGGTTGTATATTTTATTGAGTTGCAAATCATATACTTATACAGAAAATAAGGAAGATAAAAGAGCAAGAAATCTGCTACTGATGAACATATCAGATGCCTAAAAAAGGGAAATTGAATTTGTCGAAGGTTGTATATTTTATTGAGCTGCAAATCATATACTTATACAGAAAATAAGGAAGATAAAAGAGCAAGAAATCTGCTACTGATAAACATATCAGATGCCTAAAAAATAGGAAATCAAATATTTTGATCCTAACAAATATTTGACTCTTTATTGCCTAAAAAATCAGGAAAATTAAAAACTGATTTGGCAGCTTCACTGGTCATTCCAATCAACATATACAAATATTAAATTTAAATTTATACGTTAGCCTCCACCTTATAGAAAGAAATCCTACATCATTACCACTGTCCGTCATACTTTTGGAGTTCACATATTCGAGAAGTTTCAGTTACTGGAAAGAGGAAAATACTCTGTAACTAATCTGAGTGTTTGAAGTAATGTGCATGGAACCCATTTTACGTACTATTGATAAGTTAATCCATTTTTTAACATTGTGATTTGTGATTATGTATTTAGACTAATTTATTTTTTGATTTAGTCAAAGATAAATCCATTCATGTTTGGATCAAAAGGTTTCATAAAAAATATTGTTATAGCCTAACCATAAATAATTGATAGCTAAGATTAGAATATTCTAAAGTCGTGTCTTTTTTTGTTTGTGGGCACATAAAGTTGTGTAATTCATCTCCCTGGGCTCATACCCCGATTTCAAAGAAAAATCCATGATTTCAGAATCCGAATAACGATATTAACATCATACAATTTCGCCGGCCAAAGTTGCTTTGTTGAAGTCGTAATTTAATAATTGTATCTTTAACGCTATGTTTGTTATTATAGAAAGGAAAATCCTAACTAGTGCGCTAAGGGCACTTGTTAAGGATCTAAAAATAGAAAAGTTTTATTGGAGTGTGTAGCATTTAATGTTGCAAATGCAATCAATGCTGTGATTTTCAACAAAGACTTTCTATACATGGATCCTTAACAAGTGCCCTTAGAGAGTTAAGAGAGAGTGAAAGTGTGAAGAAATGGAGAAATCACTGTGTTTGTTATCACCGAGAGAGAAAGACAGAGCTGATTAAAGATGTGGGTCCCACAGGAAGTTTTTTGAGTTATATTATTCATACAACATATTTATACAACAACTTATACAACATACATTTTCTCTTTACATCTCTCCATCACATCACTCATCACTTCATCTTTCAAATCTTACACTTCTCTCCTTTCTCTCTATCTCTCACCTTGTTGTACATACAATATGTTGTATAAAAACAATTTCTCAAGTTTTTTCTCTGCTAAACAGCAGAGAAATATGAGAGATTGGTGCATCATAATTGCAATGACCATATTGTCCATGCCTTTATAAAAAAGCTTTGAGGCTTTGTAAGGGTAGTTTAGTCTTTTTGATAGTTTTACAAATCTCTCTCTCACATTTCTCCACAACCAAACGACTATCATAATTAATTTCTCTTTTATCTCTTTTATTTCTCTAATACCAAACAACTTCTATTTCTACTTAATTTCTAACTACTTCTCTCTTCCTTATTTCTCTTTCATATTTCTCTCTTCCTTATTTCTCTCTTTAAACCAAACAAAGGATAAGTGAGTTTTTTTTCCCCTTTTTGTCCTCCTTTCCCCACCCATCCCATTATACCAATTTTTCACGAAAAAAGAAGTATATACTTTTATTATTATTAAGGATACTTTGAACAGCTACAACAATATAATCATCTTCCATATGGAACAAATCCAATGATTTATTCTCTATTCAAAATACAAAACCTAGGCCAGCCGGCTATTTGTATTTTTTAAGATAAAGAAAAGCTTCTTGTTACACACAAAACCAAATCTATGACATCTCCTATAAGTACCATTTCGCTTCTCCATGTCTTAGCACATCACAAGATAATCAAAAGGTGAAGATCAAGATGTCAAGTTGCAAAGGTAATATACAGATATACTTTCATTATGCTACGTACGATTATGAGTGTGTTTTTCAAGTTATTTCAGCTACTTATAACTATTTTAGTTGTGTTTTTGTGTTTGGTAAAATAACTTTTTAGCTTTTTAATTAGTTTTTAACTTTCAATTAACTTTTCAGTTTTCATTTAACTTTTCAGTTAGCTTTTACTAGTGTGATTGACTAGTGTGACTATAAGTATATATCGATCCAAAGTGTAATTATTATACTCTCTCTGATCCTATTTATGAGAACCTTTTAACTACTTCACACGGATTAAGAAAGCTGGTTAATTCAATTAATTACAATAAATTTGTCATGAATGTGTATCATATTTCCTAAACTACCCTTGAATTTATTGATACTTATTATCTTTCTCTCTCTATTTAACTACTCAATTGTGTCATGTTATCTCTACTAATTAATTATCCACCTACCTCCACTAATGAGGTATTTTTGTCAAATAATAATTAATGCATATAATCTAAAAAGGTTCTTATAAAAGGACCAAATACTCACCTTAAAAAAGGTTCATATAAATAGAACCGGAGAAAATATTACTCCCCCGATCCTATTTATAAGAACATTTTAACTACTTCACACGGATTAAGGAAGTTGGTTAATTTAGTTGATTATAATAAATTTGTCATGAATGTGTATCATATTTACTAACCTAACCTTGAATTTATTGAGACCAATTATCTTTCTCTTTCTATTTAACTACTACTACTCCAGACTTGAATATAAGAAAAAATAACTAAATTCACACGTATTAAGAAAGTTGGTTAAACTCATTAAATTTTCTTGGTATAATGTAAAAAGTACTTGCATTGCCTAAATTACCCCACATTCAATTTTATTGAAAATTGTTTCAAGTGGACATATTCTTTTTCTATTGGCACATGATTCATTAAATAGAGTGGTTGAAAAGTAAAATCAAACGACATTTTGGGTTTATCTCATTAAATAGGGTAAAAATAGTTAATATTTGCTTATATTTTAGTCCATCAAATGTGAGTTTTTTTTTGTTATATTCAAGTTCGGAGGGAGTACTCAATTGTGTCATACTCTCTCTACTAATTAATTACTCACTTATCTTTACTAATGAGGTATTTTTATCAAATAATAATTAATGTATGGAACAATCTAAAAAATTCTTATAAATAGGACCAAGATCCACCTTAAAAAAAGTTCTTATAAGTAGTAAGTAGTAATGGAGGGAGTATATAACGATAAATGAATTATTGGATGTAGGTAAAAGCGCGTGGCAGGAATTGGTTGGCATCAATGGAGAAGCTGCAACACAAATCATCATGAGGGAAAACCCAAGAGTGAAGGCAAACACTGTGCCAGAAGGATCATTTGTTACCACTGATTTCAGGTGCGACAGGGTTCGAGTCTTTGTTGACAAACAGGACGTTGTGACTCGTGTCCCCAAAATTGGTTAATCCACTTTGTTGGCTTAATGCAATAATGCATGCTTCGTTTCCAATTAATGGTACTATAATTAATGTGATGGCTAATCTAAATGGAGTAAGAAGCTTAATAAGCAGTAGTTCCACTTAGTGTCTCTTCTATGTCAACCACGTCATAATAAAATTAGGATCCGTGGTAAGTGTCCTAAAGGTACTGGTTAAGGAACCAAAAAGAGAATGTTTTTATTAGAAATCACAGTCTTGATATGTGACATTAAATATCACATACTCCAATAAAAAACTTTTATTTCTAATTCCTTAACAAGTGTTGTTAGGACACATGTTAACATTTTTCTAAAATTAAAATGCCCCTTTCAGAGCTATGTTGTCAAGGTAGGACATGTTAAATCCCAAATATTATAATGATTTTTTTTAATTATTAATACATGTTGAAATCATTAGTGATGTGATGAGATGGATATCAACGCAACAACCATGTGGTGGCTATGTTGGCAGAAGGAGAAATGGGTTTGCAGGAAATCCAATAGTGTGATAGCAAGAGTCAACCGTATGGCCTTTTTATACAAAATTAACAAAAAAAAAAAATAGTACTAGTATAGATCTAATAAAAAGAGGGAAGAGAACCAATAATTGACCTTCTCTAACCACCGAAATCATCCAAGTGATCATTAAAACATCCAACCAAATTTGTAACATGTTTGGAAACATATTTGTATCTCTAAAATCAAATTTAGTGGATACAAACATGTTTTGATTATTGTGCGGACTTTGATTTTTTCTCTAAACTTTATTTGAGTAGGGGGTGATAAATTATACTACCTCCCATGCTAATTATAAGAACCTTTTAACCACTTCATAAAAATTAAGAAAATTAGTTAATTTAGTTTATCATAATAAATTTGTCATGAATATGTATCATTTTTACATAATTACCCTTGAATTTATTTAGACTCATTATCTTTCTCTCTCCATTTAATTACTTTCTTGTGTCATTTTCTCTCTATTCATTAATTACTCACTTATCTCCACTAGTGGAGTATTTTTGTCAAAAAATAATTAATGCAATAGACAATCTGAAAAAGTTCTTATAATAAGGATCAAGAGCAACTCTCCAAAAGGTTGGACCGGAGGTAGTAATTTTTATATTAAGTTAAAAAATTATACATTATACTATAAATTTATTTTTAAAAGAAAAGCTTCTAAAATAAATCATAACATATGGAAAATTAATTTACAAAACACTCATCCGAAGACAAACTTAATTGCACTTAGGGGTCGTTCGGGGTGGTTGGGAGTTTTCAGTTTTTGGTTTTCAAAAAATTTCAACCCAATTTTTACAACTCGAAACTGAAAACTAAAAACCATTTTTTATGGTTTTCAAAACGTACATTTTGAAGACAACAAAAAGTGGTTTTTAGTTTTCAGTTTTGAATTATAAAAACTTAGTTGAATTTTTTTTAAAACAAAAAACTTAAAACTCGCAATCACCCCGAACGGGACCGAGGGTTAAAAATAAGTTTGGCATAATGTGATCAGTTGGAATCATATGATGATGGCATACGTTGTGCAACAATTCTTTCCTATCATACTCGTTATTAGAGCCGGTAAAATGGGTTAGTCCGATCGGGCTGTCCCGTAAAAATGTAGGGCTAGGATACTTAATTATTTTAGAAGCTCGAATAATTTTCGGCCTTTTTATCCCAGCCCGATAAAATTCCGCTACCTGCAAAACCCCGCAAAAGGTCAGGTAGCCCGTAAAAAAGTCGAGCTACCCGCGAAAAGCTTGAAAAATATAGGGCTCGGGCACCTATTTTTTGAGCCCGAAAAAACTCATGCGCTTTTTAGCGTAGCCCGATAAAGTCCGCTATCCACATTGCTTCGGGTCGGGTAGTCCGAACTAACAGCTCTACTTGTTATTTCCTCCGTTTCTTTTTAATTTTCATTTTAGGGTCTCAAATTTATTTCTAAATAAATGTTATTTTTAGATACCAATGTAATAATAAATGTTATCTTACCAATTTTACCTCTATCATAATCTGATTTTTTTTATTTTAAATATTTATTATAAAGTTATATCATAAATGTTTTAAGAGTTTAAAGTTTTAATAAATGTATTTTTTAATTATGTTTCCAACAAAAAATTGTATGTTAAGAGGTAAACCATGTGAACATAAACACATGGTTTTATGCATAGTTATTTTTTATTTTGTTTTTGACCGGGAATCCCCCATGGAGATAGTTTGGGTTTAATCCTTGGGTCGGTGCAGTGTTAGGTAAAGTCCTTCCAATAGTGACAACTCCAAGATTCGAACCTCTGACCTTGAAGGTAAAGTCCGCTTGGGGTCACAGTTTATTTCCACGGCGACCAACTACTATTTACGCATAGTTATTAAGAAAGGAGAAATATTAATTGCATTAACAAAAGAAAGAAAAAGGACATTTTTGGAAAAATTTGAGCGCACGAGCTTCTTGTTTTTAGCATGCTTATCCACACAATAGCTAGGGAATAACTAGCTAGTAGCTAGGAAAAGCTAGGAAATAGATACAGAAGCAGCTAGCGAGTTGCTATGTAATAGCTACCGATTAGCTAGGGAATAGCTATGGAATAGATACAGAGCAGCTAGGGATTAGCTGCGGAGTAGCTACGCAATAGCTAGGGAATGACTAGAACTGTGGAATACCTGCAAGGTAGCAAGGGAGTATCCAAGCCCTTCAAGGGTTGGATCATTTGACGAGTTTCACAACATTAGTTCTCTGTTAGGAACAACCCTCCCTAAAAGCCCCCAAACGTGCTAATTAAATAATTGAACGCCCATATGTTCTCCAAATGTAGATGACACAGGTTGAAACATTACTCATTTGTTAATTTGCCCAATCTCACATAAACATATCTACGAGGGTGTAATCTTGAAAGGGAAAGCATATAGTTTGATGTCCTCACTGAACTGCGTATAAGGACCTCCTCAGTAGATCTCGTAGACCCCAAGGAACATTTTGCAAGGCAATTCCACCACCACTGCCCCATCACCAAGCTACACGTAAGACAGAGACATAGTACCATTAAACAAAGTTCAATTATATTCCTTATATAATTAAAATGAAGAGCTCTATATTAAACCAACAATATATATCCTTGAGTTAATGACATGGTACCTTAGGCTCAGCCTCGTCTTCTTCCTCCCGTCCATCTGTGGCGCAACTTCATCACTTGTCTCACCTACAAATAACATACTTGAATCTGTCAAAATAATAGTTTCATGGAAACACTGATAAAGAAATAAGATCTGATCTATATATAACTTCACATAGCTTCTTTGGCTAGGGATCGATATCTATATTAATGCACTAGAGAAGAAAAAAAATAAATAAACACGCCATTAATTAACTATTCTTCAGGTGTACAAATAAAATTTTCCTTATAACATGAAGTAGGAGATCTAAATCCATATTTATAAAACTGATAAAATGATGTGCTGATAAAATTCTTAACATATATAATCCGTTACGTAATATTTACTCCTCTCACTTGTTATACAATTAATGAGTCTACGTTCATTACCTTTAGATGTATCTAAAATTAATAAATTGGATTTGATTCTCATAGCGAATATTACTACTACACTTATTCATTTTTATGTTGTCGTATTTAGACTCATAAATAGATGATTACTTTTTGGATTTAATTTATATACACGATCGGTGTAAAGAAATTTTACATAAACATTTAGTGTTGTGCCACCATATTATTTAATTAATATAACACGTCATGTGTTATTAAATTTAATAAATGGTATAACAACACATTACACTAGCAGTTTTGTTTTTTCAAATTAAAAAAGTGATTAACCTGATTATATTCTAAATCCATCTTATTGAGCCAAACAGGACAGCAATCCAAAATATATTATTTTCAAACTTTTCTCCTTTTCCCGTTCCGTTCAGTTTGGGTTTAGAAAGAATGACACGCGTATATAGTGTTTACTTTGAAAGGATATTATATATATTCATCATTGATATGCTCAAATACCAACCCACCTTCCTTTCCAAATTCTAAGTTTCTTAAAATCTTGTCATAGGGTTAATTACCATCAAATAGCTAAATAGGTAGCATCCTTATGGAGGAAAAGCTTCCTTTTTGTGGAGGAAAAAGCTGTCTCTATCTTGTATTATACAACACATGATACAATGATGATGACTCTAGGAAAAGCAAGTTCAACAAGCACACCAACAAAGTGTGAAGGATATTTAGCTACTTTAAAATGCTCACTTTGATTGACCAAAAAAATTGCTCACTCCGTCTTCTTTACAAGTGTGATATATTTTTAGAAAAAAAAAATAGAAAATATTTTAGAGGTTCAAAATTCCAATATAAATAATTGTATTAATGGATCACAATATATAAAAAAAATACACTAGAGTAGTGTCACAACAGAAGAATGCTCTCAAGAATGCTCTCAAGATCTTTGAAAATATTGCAATAAATAAATGACAAGTGAAAATCACTCTCTCACACACATTTATGCATGCAATGCGCATTCATACACCTCAAATGTATAATTTTTATATACACTATCATTATATTTAATTATATATTATCACACTATTTAATAAATATAACATATAAATGTTATTAAACTTATTAAATGATGTGAAATACAATACTAAATAACAATGTAAATTTTTTACAATAACAATACATAAATTTAATTTGATTGAGTATTAGTGTTATGAAGTTATATATGAAATATATTGCAAAATTATATATATATATATATATATGAATCTATTCATTAAGTAATTATTGATTGTAATAATCATTTATAGAAATTAAATAAAAATAATTTCTCTTCTCTCAAATCTATCCGATCAAACACCTACCATTTCCTACTTCTCTTCTATTTCCTAAACCAAACAACTTAAAAATTATCTCCATCTCATTTTTATTTCCTTCTTTTCTATTGTTCATTTCATTCATCTTACCAAAAAGAGTGTAAATAGGGCTACCATATTTAACTCCTACATGCCATAATTTTAACTACCTTAGTGAACATTTGGACACATTTAGGCATTTTTTAATTTTTGTTTTTAGTTTTCAAAAACAAAAAATAAAAAAAAAACTTTATATGAATGTTTTCTTGCTAATTATTTTGAAAACTAACAGTTTTAATAAACCTAAAATAAAAACACAAAAATATTTACAATTTTTGTTTTCAATTTTCAATATAAAAATGTCTTTTACAATAAATAAAACACAATATAAAACAAATTGACAAAACAGTTTTTAAAACAAGTTTTAAAAATTCAAACCAGAAAAGTGTTTCACCCAAGTCCTTGACTACTATTAGGCACCTTTCATCATGGCTAAGAGCCCATCGGAAGCATAAGTTGGGACAAAGTAGCTACAAGACTATACTACTGTCTTTTGCCCCCAACATATGTTTAAAGACCAAACAGGCCCTAAGACCTTTTTTCCTCGGTACATGATCAGCACATAAAGATGTAAAAGTAACGAATCTATAGCATTCCTTTCCAGAAGGGAGATAAGTGTCTATATATAACACTGTTTCATTCAAGAGCTTAACCAAAAATGGAGAGACAAAGACTAAACAAGTTATCAAACTATAACATTCCTTCTCTCTTCAATGTAACCTATATATTACAGCCCTACAGTTGAAGTACAAGAGAAGAGGGGGCTCCATCACAAAAAGGGAGCAGCAGAAGGGTTTACAACAATGTGCCTAAGTGGGTGTGCAACATCCCCACCACCAGCATGCTTAACAAACTCTGCTGGAGAAAGAAAGTTTCCATGGCACACACACATTATCCTCACTTCCTCCCCTTTACCATATTTGTATAAGATTCCCTCAATTCTTCTTCCATTAGGACCATCCCCTTTTGTAAATACACAAGGCATGTCTTCCATTGAATTTGTTCCTATTTCCCTCCCCATATTTTGGGCAGGATGGGGTTTCTTAGATGGATTCTCCATCTCAGCTCTGGAAGTTCTAGTCATATTCTCATTTGTCTTTGCCCCTGATGAACCCAAAGCTTCCTGGCTGCTTCTTTCCTGTAAGGACTGATTACTAGCTGGGCTTCTTGCTTCACCACAACTGCTTGATCCTGTGATGTAGAGCAAAGTGTATAATAAAATAGGGTCATCTTCCTTTTCTTACTTTTGGTGTTTGTTTTCCTTTTCTTTCTATCTTTTCAGCTAAGTAATAGAATTGCATTGCATACAACCACAAATTCCATCTTTGAAGTATACATATAAAGTACATATATTAGAGTCATAGGTAAACAAGCTGCAACATCAGAGAAAGATACATGTTCTGCTTGCATAACTTATAAAGAAAATTTTCAGCACATAAACAAAGTGACATGTGAATCAAATGCAAGAAAAAGTATATTTACTCCAAACAACACTAGAGAATTTTTACTTTCTTTTACTCCCTTCTCTTTTTTCAATTTATGTTTTGTTTTATTCTCCAAAAAGTAGCAGAACCATGAGAAATCCTAGGGAATACAGTGGCAGGCTTTAAACATGAATCAATAAATTTTTAGGAAGTTAGTGACAAGAACTTAAGAGTTTAGAAACTGTCAAAATAAGTTGAAGTTCATTTTTCATCACTCCCCCACAGATGATTTTCTTTAAGTGTTTCCAACACATGATCTCAGCTAAAAATTATTGATTCTAACATACACAAAGACTGTGCGTGCATGGGATCTTAAAGAAATTCAATGCCAAGCAATAGACGACAAGTTTCAGATATTAAATGAACAGGCAATATTTCCTAAACCATAAGCATAGGATGATGCAATAAATTACATAGTTAAGAACTATTAAGATGCCTTTTATGGGATTGGCTGTCCACAAGTTTCAGGCATGAAGTATGCAATTCAAGAGAAAAATGACCAAGGAAATCACTGCAAACAAGAATGGCAAATTCAATGCTATAGTGATCTTACAAATATTAGTGAGCATGACAAGTACAAACCATCTAGCAGAAAATAGTATTACATTTGAAACTGTCTGTACAACTGAAAAAACCAAATTGAGCAAGAAATAAGATCAGTATAATTGTCATTAATAGTTCTTCTCCTGAACGGGTATGCAGAAACTTAAGAATAAGAAAAGCTAGAAATTCCAAAAATTTAGCAGAAGTTCAGATTCATAACATCATCCAATGTATGTATCAACTTTCAACAATTGAACATTATAAGGACATTTGACATTTAGAAACCAGAGCCAGACTGTATAATCCAAATCATACATACCAGGATATAGCTAAAATATAATGTGTACTGAATTACTCTATGTTCCTGCCCAAATTTAAGTTTATCAGCATAGATCATAAAACTATAAAAGTGCCAAAAAGCAAACATAGAAAAGGTATAGTATACCTACCTTATATAAATCTTTCAATACCATATTCTCATAACTTCAGAAGAGTGAAACAAAAAAAGCAGAAATAATAGGAAATCTAATTACAGTCCCAATCTTTTCATGCTCTTGATCTTAGATCTCCAGAGTTTAAAATAGGTATAAAGATTAAGGGGACATATTTTTAATATAATTACTTATGTCCAAGTGATCAGCACTACTAGAGGAAGCTGCACAAATTAACTGCAAGGCAGTAAAGTCAGAGCATTCCCTTGGATAGCTTAACTATATGTCTTAACACTCACACATCAAGTTGGAGGAATGTCACAAAATAATCAACTACTGCAAGTCATATGCAAGAGCTTAATTCTTAAGCAAAGCCAGCATCTTCTTGTTGTCATTCTGGTATCATAATTAATTCAAGTGTAATGATGAAATCAACAATTATGAGCAAGCCAGACTCAAGAGACAGAATAAAAGTGACTACCACCTAAGAGATATGAAATTGAAAACCTCAGAACCACTTAGTTTGAGATACAAAGAAAATTTTTTTGAACAGTATGCCATAGCTTTAAGATGAGTATTACTAAAGCAAAGGAATGAGAGGCCAAAAGGGGAGTAAAATTGCCCCAAGTTTATAATCATTGGAGTTCAGACCTACAGTGAACAGAATAAAAGGAAAAACAACAAGAATAACAAAGAATAGTGTGACAAGTAAAGCAACTTTAGTTAGCTGAAATTCAATGCGTGTAAAAGATCACCTAGGTATTTTTTAAAAATTCAACAGAGAAAGTATGGGAACAAATGGCAATGGAATCAAATCTTTTAAGCTCTTTCCTTCATCAGCCTTGCTAGCAACCAATTCACAGAGGAACTTTGAAACAAGTAAGCCATACAGATAACCTGTTTAAAATACAATTATAATGAATAAAAGAAACTCAATATCAGAAATAGACAACACAACCTGTCTTCATCAATCATCACGCAATCAAAAAACAACCACCACGATTACCACAGGAACACTACAACACTAAACCAAAAAACAAAGCATAAAACTTCAAACAACAGTCAACACCAGACGTACAAGGAAACTAATTAACAATCAAAAGGTTACTGTAACAAAGCAAGAAGATAAGAAGATAGTGATCCAAACAGGAGGTTAACACATAATGAACCAATTTAATGAATTACCTAGAAAAGGCTTGCTATCCATTTCAGACACTGATGAAGAGCTTCCCCCTTGGGAATCTGCTGAACCCTGAGAAGATGGTTGTGCAAACAATCCCTGAAAACCAACCTTCCCTTTCCCTAACACATCACCAAGAACAACTTGCCTTGCCCCCACAGCCCAACTAGGCAACCCAAAAGGTGGTGGCGCCGCCGTTGAAGAACCAAGCCTATTCAACCCCATTGCTGCACCTGCGCCTTCCACTTCCTCCAAACCACCACCGCCGCCTCCGACGGCGGTGCCTCCGCCGGCGGCGTCTCTCTCCGACTTGGAAACTCTCTGCTTCTCCGACCTCCGCCTCTTGGCTTCCATCCGCCGCAGCGTCTGTAACTCCTTCCGCTTCCGCCACTCTTCCTCCGTCTCCGTCGGCAGCGACGACGACCTCACGAGGGTCTGGTACGGCGGCGGCGGCGTAGCAGCGGCGGCGACGTCCTCCCGGAGCAGAGGCATTGTCCCCACGACGGAGGAGGAGCGCAGGAGCTTCTTGTTCTTGGCGTGCTTGTCCACACCAAATCTACCACCCAAAGAGAGACCAAGGTGAAGCTCAATCCCTTCATCTTCCTCTTCTTCTTCTTCATGCTGATGATGCTGTGCGTTTTGGGGTTGCTGAGTCTGTGTTGTGGGGTTATCAATAACATCACTCCCACCACTTGACACCAGGAATCTCTGTAGCAGATCTCTTGGGTACTTCTCCATCTTCACACTCAACAGATTTTGATGATGATGATGATGACGACGACGATGATTCTCCATCAACGTCTCATACCGAACCCAACGCCATAAAATATTGCAAGCTAGTTACTTCTTCTCTAACACATGTACATACAACAAGCCTTGATGTGGTGGGGATAAATGATGATGATGAAAGCGATGATAGTGATGATTCAAATCAGCAAAACCCATAAAACAAAACATGCTCTCTCATCCAGTAATGCCCAGAATAGCACACACCCAGGTCAAAAAATCGTTCCTTTTTAGCCGGGGAAAAACATAAAACCATTGAAATTGAGGAGAAAAAAATTGAAATGAATAGAATTTTGATTTGATGAATCCTTATTCCGGTAAAACAGGAAACAATCCCCGCAAAAAAAAGTTCCAATTTGCTCTCTTTTTATCCTTCTGCTTTACCAGAACAGAAGAAGAATGCAACCCGCAAAAACAAAAAAACCAAAGATTGAAAAGAAGAAGCGGAATAATATTTATGGGATACCGAAAATACCCTTGGAATGTGACAACAAGGGCGTGGATGGAAGAGACAAGTGGCGATCATGGGAAGGACACGTGGTGAGAGTGACACGATTTTTCACTGCAAAATGTTTGTGCTTTTGCGATTGAGGTCGCTGTCAAGCAACTTGTCTCGAGAGAGACACGTGTCGAGAAACGAGACTGGAGTTGGTCGGGGTGCCACGTGTCGGTTTAGATCCCGGAACTAATAAGTGGACGCGTGGCGTTAATGTCAATGATGGAGGTTTTTCTTTTTCTTTTTCTTTTTCTTCCTTTCTAATCTAATTTGGTTCGGTTTTGTCCTCGTATTGTTGCGGCTTTGGTTGGTTGGTTCTGCTTCTTCTGCCTTGGGTCGTGTCGCATCGTGTTGGTCGTGGCTTCTTACGGTTCCCACTTTCTCCAATTGGTCAAGCTCACTGGCACCCATGTGCCCAAGTCCAACAATGTTTTTTATTCATAGCTGTATCCCATCATTATTACTTCAAAACAATTATTAATAGTATTTTCAAAAAAAAAAAAATATTGTTTCTTGACGCAAGGAGTTTGGTACAAGGGAATTTTTCTTTGCAGATGAATAAATATTTTATTCCTTAATATACCATTTGTGTGATTCTATCATTTTATGATCAAAGAAACTAATCTTACACTTTAAGTATTTATTGTGCATAATGTATTAAACGTGTAAAAGTGTTTATGTATATCTTTTAAAGGTAGGTTTTGCTTTTTCAAAATGTGATTTTTCTGAAAAAAGGGGGGTTAGTATACTATGATGCGAGTTTGGCAACTGTGTTTCTATCCATATAATAAGGATATAATAGAATTTGTGATTATGATTGATGTGGTGTATGTGAAAGCATTTTTGCTCACAAAGAATTAAGAATCCTCATTTTGAATATCGAGTCTTCTAAGTATGATTGTTTTTCAAATAGGAATCATACAAAACATGAAAAGAAATTTATGAATTTCACTACGTGGCACCAATAAATTACAGAGAAATATTAAAATAAAAGAATAAATTAATTTTACACATACATCCAATGGTGTGTCGCAGATCATTTAATTAATATAACGGCTCATGTGTTATTAAATTCAATAAATAATATGGTAACACATCATTGGATGTCTGTGTAAAACTTCTTTATACTGACAATGCATATATATTAAACTCATATGAGCATATGATTCATTAATATATTATTCTTAGCACACTCTTTTTAAGACACTATTTATGATTTTTTAAATTTTTTATGAGTCTTATCAAAATATGTGAGTTTTACTTCTTATGGACTCCTATAATTTTCAAAAGTATGTTAAAAAGAGTGTGCTAGCTAGGAAGTGTGTTGTTAGTATTTTTTTTTAAGCCCCCCCCACACACACGCACATATATATAGTTAGTTTGGATGAAATTTTTGTAGAAGTATTTTTAAGTGGAAAAAATAGAATGAATCAAAGAAGTCAAATGAATTTAATTTTTCCATAAGTTAAAATTAGTCTTTGTAGCCCACTCATTCCAAAAACTCTCTCATTTAACTTCTACATAAGTAACTAATTAATTTCAACTTATAAAAAAATTAATTTTATTTGACCTCTTTAATTCATTCTATTTTTATCTTTTAGAATAGACTGAAATGGGTCATAATCTTTATCCAGGATTGTAGGACTTAAAGCGAACAATTACTTAAAGTATATGATTATATAGGTCGCTATTAACTTTTTGTTTTACACTTTGTTTGTTATTGCGGAAGTAGGAGAGAAGTTGGAGATGAGGAGAGAAGTAGGGAATAAGTTGGACACTTCCCTAGTTTGGTTTACAAGAGAAATAGAGGAGAAGTTGGTAAAAGTGGTGGGGCCCACTGTTTTTATACTTCTCTCCAAAATAGAAGACAAGTAGCGGAGAACTTGTTTCCCATTACATCATAATCGATTTTTATACATAATAATTGATTATCTATAATTTTTTTAAAAAAAATAATGAAATAATCGATTATTGAAATCAAATAATCGATTTCTAACCTAATTTTTTGTGGGAAGAAGTAGAAAATTATTTTATTATATCATTTCTCTCCTACCTTTTCAATCAAACCAAACACATCAAATTTACATTTCTCTTTTACTTCTCACATATTTCTCTCCTACCAAACAACTCATAAATCATCACTATCTCTACTCTATTTCTCTCTTTCCTACTTCTCTCTACTCTATTTCTCTCTTCCCTATTTCTACCTACAACCAAACAAAATGTAAGGGTTCATCCTAATGTGTGTTACTTCTCGTGTACAAAATCATATTTTCATGTTAATTTAGATTTATTTTTAACATACAAATGTTATTAAAATATGGGTTAAAAAAATGTTATATGTGTGTGTCCGTAAATTGCATTTGTTGTTTGAGGAATCTTTGCCGGTAAATTAATTAAATATTTTTTTTAATATATATAATATTTTACAGGATAATAAATTAAAAAATTATTAGATAATATAATATTTGATATTATAATAATTATTTTTTTTTAATAAAATCTTTTATTTTTAATTTATTTTCATGTGGAAGAAAGGTTAAAAAAATCCGTTTATATATATATATATATATATATATATATATATATATATCGAGGTTGGCTTCAATAATGCCACCGCTGAGCAGTGACCATGGCTGGCATATGGAAAAGTGATCCTCTTCTCAACTCCTCAACCAGCTGCCACTGCCCACTGCCACCTCTCTGATCAGTGTTTGCTGAATGTCTTCCTCTTCTCTGAGTGCTGCAGACGCCCCCCTTGGTCCTTGGTCTTGGTGGTTTTCAGTATGGTTTCCCATGCAAAATACTCCATCTAACATTCAATCCTGTGTGCAGCTAACTGAAACCAATTTATAGTGTCATTACGAACATCGAGGGTAAAGGACCCGTAAAATACTGTCATTTCTCGTCATTTCATGTCACTTTTGCAAAGAATTGTAAAAATGGTGGGTTGTAATGCATGCTTTGTTTTTTTAATAAAATTAAAAATGTAAATTCTTTTACACCCCATAATAGATATTTATGACAAGTATATAAAAAGAAAACATGAACATAAACAAAAAAAACTGAAAAAATGTGATAAATTTTATGATGAAACATAAATTAGAGACTACAAGAGAAAAATGAAAGGTAGATTTGGAAGGAGCCGAATGCATCAATAAGTACTATAGTTTAAAGAATTTTATTATTTTTTCTTTTATAATATGTATTAGTTGTGGATGAATTTTTTATAATACTCTTATTCTTATAATACCACAGACAATATAAAGTTGACATTTGAAAAAAAATATGTAAAATTGAAAATTAGGCATAATCATAAATAAATCTATAAAACCCTGTGATAACAAAATAATAATATATACACTATATAAGTTAGGTTAATTTAAAACTTATTTATTGACTCAAGTAAAAATAATAAGGGAAAACAAATTTAACATGTAAAATATTATATAAATTTAAATAAAAAAATTACTTATATTATTAATTAATAAATTACAGGAGAGGGGAGGGCGCAATTCTACATCCATATATATCTTGATATAAGAGAAAGAAATTTGAAAAAATATGAATTGATAAAATTATCATACACTTGTATATGTACAAAACTTTTTTTTTTAAATCTACTGATATATATTAAATTAAAATTAAAATTAAAATTAGAATTATGATTCATTCTATTAAGGATGATGTAATTTAGCATTATTTAAAGAGTTAATACATGTCATTTTCATTTTTTATTTCAAAAAATAAATTCTTTTAATTTTATTGTGTATTTTTTAATATTTTTTCTTTTCACTATATATTTTTTACCGTTTATTTATTTTTCTTTAAATTTTACTACAATTTAAAAGTACTCATGGATATTTTATTATATTTAATATTTTTCTCCTCCTATTTTTGTTCCCATGTTGAGAGAAAAAAAATAATAAACTCTATATAAGTAATATTAATTCTTAATATAATTTTTGCATTTCTTTATATAAAAGGAAAATGAGACAATTCAAACCCTTTAAAAAATTTTATATAAGAGATACTTATTGTTAATTATTATTAAAAATTGAGAGAGAGAGAGAGAGATTGATATCTAGAATCTACACGTGGACATGTAAGTACTATCATCCAAGCCTACTTTTATTGGAAGCAAAAAGTTGTCCTCCATTCAATTCCATTTTGTAAAATTTGCATCCACCAAGTCTTGAACTCAATCCTCACCGTGAGTTTGGAAATTGCAGGCATCATTAATTTAGAAAGGGATAGATTTTCATTTGATTATATTCTTTTTTTAACATACATTTGATTATTATTCAAAATTAAATCATCATTTTATTAAATTTTTGGGGAAAATACAATCACCTCCCCTGAGATTTGCCTATATAACACTCACCCCCTCTAATTTTTAACATGACACTAATTACCCCTAAATCAGTAATCATTTAACACTTTATACCCCTCAAGATATCTGACATTAAATATAATTAACGAATTTAAGATTTTTTTCGTTTGTGTTGACTATTAAACCTTTTTTTCTCATTTTTTTAAAAAAAATCTCCTTCACGCTCAAACCTCAATCATGTGAGCCACCATCCAGCTTGTAGTAAAATCGTCGTCTACAACAGCGCAACATCCACCCCTGCACTTGCGCCGTGCAGCCGTGCAGCCGTGCAGCATCATGCCCTGGAAGCCGCGCGTGATCCAACCCCTGCTGTAGTGTTGTCCAGCCCTCCAATCGTGCGCCACCCAGAACCCGCAATCATTTTGGCCACCCACACACCGCCATCCACCTTTCCATATTTTGTGAACCATTGCCTACATTTTGAATTAGAGGACCACTCCTTTGCTAGACGTCCAATAAGTGCTATTTCAATTCCCTGTTGAAAAACACTTGGTTGTTTTATAAATGGTCTAAGAACTTCTTAAACACAATTTGGAAGGGTAAGATTGAGATTTTAATGTTTCAAGTTAACAGTTTGTAAATGACATTAGTATTGGGGGAGGTTGATGCATTTTACAAACTGGAGGGGGTATGAGCGTTTTTGTTGAAGTTATAGGGTTTTGGATATAAAAAGGAAGAAAATAGGAGAAGAATATTTCATAATAGATTGATTGATGATGGATGATTGATTTCAAAAGACTATACACCCACACTTTATTGACCAATATAGACTAATAATTAGAAAATAAATCATAATAATTATCTAGAAATATGGAAACTAATCCTAGAAGATGTTAAAGGATTAAACCTAATCTTAATGGATATTCTTAAGATATTAAATATATTATTTTAATATTCTAACACACACCCTCAAATTAAAGCTTATTGAGCTTTAAGCTTGTTACAAATATACCCACATTAATAAAATTGAATATAATAAATCGCGGGCATAGATAGATTGCACTAGGAAAGTGGTGGGGCCAGTAAAGAACAGTGGGAAAGTCGTGGGGCCAGGTAGAGTACACAAGGAAAGCCATGGGGCCGGGTAGAGTACACAAGGAAAGCCGTGTGGCCAGGTAGAGTACACTGGGAAAGTCGTGGGGCCAGTAAGATTGCACTGGGAAGCCAAAGGGTCAGGTAGGTTGCACTAGGAAAGTCACGGGGCCAGGTAGATTGCACTGGTAAAGTCACGGGGCCAGGTAGATTGCTTTGGAAAAGCCACGAGGCCAGGTAGATAGCTCTAAGTAGCCGCAAGATACATTTATAGGTTCTAAAAAGTCATGGGTCTATAACCGCAGGTGGGAGAGAGAAACAAGCCAAACAAGGAGGAGCAGCAAGTACGAATCCCAGAAACGTCAAAACGAGACCAAATCTGGAGAGAACATGGCAAAGCGAGTTCGCCGGCGACAAGAGCAGACGAAACGGCGGAAAACAGGAGAAAAACAGCCGAAAAATGCAACAAGGAGAAGATAAAGACATAGCACACCAGTAAATGCATGGTAGATGATTTGAAAACACCCTGGAAAGATACACGGCGGGGAGGCTGGAAATAAAAGAAGGGTATGAATATAGAGTGAGAGAGACAAACAAATAAAAGTTCCAAAGTTTGGAACCCAACAACGGAAGAAGAGAGGAAAAGAATAATTCATAATAGATTGATTGATGATGAATGATTGATTGATTACAAAAGACTATACACTGACACTTATTTATACTGACCAAATATAGAATTAGGAAACAAATCATAATAGTTATCTAGAAATATGGAAACTAATCCTATGAGATATTATAGGATTAAATCTAATCTTAACGGATATTTTTAAGATATTAAATATATTATTCTAATATTCCAACAGTTAATTTTGGCAAATCTCATAGGAGGTGAGTGTATTTTTCCCTATATTTTTTAATTTAATAATGATTTTTAACAAATAATGATATAAAAAACGTTAAAGTTAATTTGCATCGAGATAAATGCTAATCGTGAATGTACTAAATATACTAAATAATCCCTCCATTTCATTTTGATAGTCGTTTAAGGTTTCTACACACAAATTAAGAATAATAATAAATGACTTAAAAGACATAATAATCTTACTAAATTACCCTTATTAATTTACTACACACTTTTTTTCATTTTACCTAAATATATTAATGAGTAGTGTGGTGCACAGTTTTTTAAGTTTCTTTTCCCATAAAAGTGGGAGGGTAAAAATGGAAAATTAACATTAATACTCACATAGAAACTAGAGAACGACTCATATTATGAAAAAAATTTATTTTCCTAAAATGACTATCAATATGAAATGGAGGGAGTAATACATTAAAATAAAAAATATTTATGGAAAAAATAAAATTTATCAAATTACCAATATATTATATGTTATTTTTTTAAGAATTTAATATATACAACTGTCGATCAGTGTAAAAAAGTTATACACAGACATTTAATGATTTGTTGCCACGTCATTTATTGAATTTAATAACACAAGAGATGTTATATTCATAAATGTGGCGAATCATAATTGGATGTTTGTGTAAAACTCCTTTAGACTAACAATGTATATAAATTAAATCTTTTTTTAATAAATAGTAGCTTATTTTTATAATTTCCTAGCCATTATCTTTTATTTTTCTGGTAGAATGTGAAAAAAGAAATCATTAACATAACCAAATTACAACATAGTTTTAGGAGAATTTAGAAACAACACCATTTAACCTATCCTATACAAAACTCAAATAGTAACTATACTCTCAATACAAATTTTGTCTCTAACCTTTGTAATATGATTTCCCATTTCTTGTAATATAATACATGTTTTCTATTTGTATATGTTTTGCAACTAGATAAGCTATTGTATATTGTTGTGAATGTATCCTATTATTCCTTTCTCTCCAAATATGATAAGCTACAAAACCTAATACTGTATAGGCCACTGTTACATGAGTTGAGCTCTTCTGGTACCAGTAGAAGATCCGTTGCCACTCTGATAGGAAGTCGGGCAATGACTTCTATTTATCCACTTCCAAGTTTCCTTCAGAATGTGAGTAGAATAACTGCACTCGAAAAATAAGTGGTTCCTAATAGAGCCGGCAAAATGAGCTGGCCCGACCGGGTCGGCCCGCAAAAGCCCACAAAAACATAGGGCCTGGGCACTTAATTTAGAAGCATGTATAGCTCCCGGGTTTTTTAGTCTGGCTCAATAAAGCCCGCTACTCACAAAAACGATGGGTAGCCCGCAAAAACCAGCAAAAATATCGGGCTACCCGCAAAAAGCCCGCTAAAAGGTATGGCTCAGACACCTATTTTAGAAGCCCAAATAATTTTCGGACTTTTAGCTCATCCCGATAAAGCCCACTACCCGCATCAAGTCGGGTCGGGTAGCCCGAATTGACAGCTCTGGTCCCTAGTTTCATCTTCAATGTTGCATAAAACACATTTGCTATCCAATTGCATTTGCCAAAGTGTGGTCATTCTATATTTTGTGAGCAACCTATTATGCACTAAGAGTTAAGAGATAAATCTATTTTTGGAATTGTCCATTTGTTCCACACAAAATTTGTCCATTTTTTTCTGCATATCCCCACCTAGTAACTTATACTCTCCAGATATAGTATAGGTCCTCCATTGCCTGAAATGACTATCTTTCTCCACTGCTAATCATGTTATTCTCATGAGTTCTTTAATGCGCCAAGAATCAGACTGTTTTGGTTTATAGTCCCATATTCTCTACCCATTCAGATTATAATCACTCGTCCATTTGACCCAAAAATGATCCTCATTCTTCTTAATAGCCCAAACTTGTTTCAAGAGGGTAGTCTCATTCCATCTATGGATATTTTTTACACCAGCGCCTCCATACTTTTTTCACCACAAACATCACTCCAACTAAGCAAAGAGATAGGTCTACCACTACTGCCTTTATTCCAAAAAAATTCTCTACATATGCTATTGATCTTGTTTGTGATTTTTGCTTGAAGTTTAAAGATTAATGGGCATAAAGTATGCATAGATAGTAAAACATAATTTATAAGTTGTAACCTGCCTACATAAGATAGATTTCTACTATCCCAGCTTCTAATTCTCAATGTAATCTTGTCAACTAATCTCTGACAGTCTAAAGTTGACCATTTTTTAGGAGAGAGAGGAACCCTTAAGTATCTCACAGGGAATTTCCCTTATGGGAATCCAACAACCTCTATAATATGAGTTTTTATATCATCTTGAACTCCGCTTAGGTAGACATTCGATTTTTTATTGCTAACAGTAAGCCCAGTTGTCTCAGAGAACTTCTGAATTGCATCTTTTATGAGTTGAACACTCTTCATTTCTCATTTACAAAATAATAATAAATCATCTGCAAAACATAGGTTAATGATTTTCTGGTTTTCACATATAGGATGAAATGTGAATTCCTTCATATTAACCGCCTTATTCCTAGCCATTATCTTAAGAGTACTCGTTCGTTAAAAATCCGTACATTATCATTGGAAAATTCTACCTGAATTTTGGATCCCCACTAAACTTGTTCTAATTTAGAACCTTGAGATAAGGGAAAATTTACCCTAAATATATAGGGATTAGGATAAAAAAAATCACATGATAGATTTAGGAATGGGGATAAGGATCATATTCCCTATCTCACAGGGTCCCTAATTAACCCGCCGAATACGTACAAAAATAATTATTAATGTGTGTGTATATGGGGATGCCAATTTTCCCCATCATTTAAGAATCTGCATTTTAGGGCCTTGAGTTAGGAATTGTTTTCCAATAAAATGGAATGGATACAAAAAATTACTTGCAGTGTGTTTGGGAAATAAGGCAAGGACCATACTCCATGCCTCACATTATTCGTAAATAACTTAAATAACAAAATTATCCTTAATTATATACATACTCACACACATTTAATTGACCTCTAGTATTTTCCTTAAATAATTAATAGTCAAATATATTAAACTTAAAAACTACAAACTTAAAATATTGATTTCTCCTCATTTGATTTCTATTGATCAGTATCATCTCAATTCTTAATTTAGAACCCTAATTTCTAATTTTGTTTTCATAATATCCTTAACATATGGGGATCCCATGGAAACCTGTTGGAATATGGGGAATAGAGATGGGGAAAATTTAACACAAGGTGGGGACAAAGAGACAATGGAAAGGCAAGGACATGGAGTGGGAGGTACTTCCCACCCGGATCCCATATAGGTGTCATCCCTGTATTAGAGTTCAACAACTCATGAATTCGTGTTAATTGGCATAAATATAGGTTGTTGATTATAAAGCCTCGAAAAACATAACAAGATTATTTTTCAAAATATTAATGGTTAAAGAATTAAAAAAGATTACTAAAAAATATATCATAAAATAATATAAATATAATAAATATTGTGATCTCCAATAAAAATAATAATAATAGAATTTGTTTCATAGTCATAGTAGTCCTGCTTTTTATCATTTTTTATTTATTGTGGGAAATAGTAACAAGTGCTATAAGGAGTTTGATTAAGGTATAAAAAATTGGAATTTTTTATTATAATTTGTAGCATTTAATGTTACAATGCAATGAATGTCATAATTTCTAATAAAGATATTCCATTTATTAATTAAGACACTCAATAGATATTTTCCTCATTTATATTTCCCAATATAAGCCCAAACTACTTTGCTCACTCAAGGGAGAATATATACTTGATTTGAATTTGATACAAAGTTCTGGGATATGTGCAATTATAAAATAACTGTAACAACTTTAGTAGTAAAAATTACAATGACTTTAAGGGAAAATGCTAATGAGTGACTCAATTCAGGAATCAAAATTAGAAAGTTTTTATTAGACCATACAAGATTTAATATTATAAATGCAATCAATGACGTGTTTTCCAATAAAGACCCTAAATTTAATATGGAGTAGTATAATTTAAAGGGTGTTGTTAATAAGTTCTTAAGGGTACTAGTTAAAGAATCAATAGACAAAAGTTTTTTTTCAAATAACAGTTTTGATTATATTTATAGCATTAAATACTAACATTCTATCAAACAATATTTAATGTAATTGCATATCAATGACTCGAACCCGAGACTAGAGCTGTCAATATGGGTTGAACTCGGTGAGTCACTCCGACCGAATCCGGCTCACCAGTGGATTGAGTTTATAAAAATTAGGCTCTCATTTTTGCAGATAAAGGTAGATTCGAGCCTGGTTGAGGTAGGTTGACTCATTTTTATTTTTATTTTTTATTTTATTTTTATATTTTTAAGTCATTTTTATAATTTTTTATAGTTTTCTATTATTTTTTATTTGTTTTGTAACTTTTTAAAATTATGTGAGCCAATCCACTAACCCACATTGAATCTAGCCGAGTTAGTATTTTTTTAGCTCACCAGAAAATTGAGTCAACTCAACTCGACTCACTTTTAGCCTAACTCATGGTGAGCCAACTCGGATGAACCACTCACTTTAACCGCTGTACCCGAAACCACTAATTATATTGGGACAACCTCTATAAGCTTAACTCATGCATTTGATGATAGCCTTAACCTATAATTGACTATAATGCTTGGATTGGAGGACGTGTTTTGTATCTAGCACTAGGAATATTGATCTAGGTCATATTGATTCATTCGTTGATATAATTAATCTTAAGGTACCACAAAATTAATTGATGTATATCTCCGTCTATAACAATGAACAACAATAGGAGAAGTGACAATGCTTGGGAGTGGTGGATCAAATTATATCTTGATCCCATATAGGGTATAACATAACTATTTTTTTTAAATTAAAAATTTAGGGTGAGGGGATAATGCCTCATTCCAAGACAGAGAAAGTTTCCGAGCTCAAAGAGCACTTACAGAGGTACTTACATTTTACCTCACCCCAAGGGATAAGTGAGTGTTCAAACCTGAGACCTGTCAGATACGATTTTAAATGTTTAATATATAAAATTATAATATATTGATTATTTATTAATTTAGCTAACCTAATTTGTATAAATAAAATCTATATAAATTTTTCTGTTGGTACAATTAATCTTGTTAAAGAAAGAAAGAATCAAACGGATCAAGATGATCATTGACCCTAGTATAGGGTCAAGCAAAAAGGGAAAAAGAAAAACAAAACCTAAACACACAAGTCAACGAGGAAGAGTTGATGGTGGGTGACCGGGTGAAAGAGTGAAGGAGGAAGAGGTTGAGACACGTCACGTGGTCCCAAGTAGAGGACATAGGCATAGCACAGGGTCATCATGGAGGCGGGACCCACTCACCAAGTTGCACTTATTTTTTAAAAAGAAAAAAAAAAGTAATAAAAAATAAGAAAAGGGCTAAAAGCAGGACATGCAAAAGGACTGGTGTATGTGCAGATGCCACGTGTTTGAGAGGCGCAGGAGAACACGTGTCACTGCGGGTGAGGGGAGTGTACTGTAGCTCAATACATCAATCACCAACCGGTGAAAGCGACCCTTCGGTGTCGCTGAGAGCCAATCTGCTTACGTCATTACAAGCACGTGTCACCTTTCTAAACTTTTTGGAATAAATAAAAGACTAGATTTTTTTTATTGAAGAAAAGGTTAATGTTAAGAGATGCTTCAATTAAATACTCCTTCCATTTCATATTTACAGTCGTTTTAGAAAATTTTTTTTTCATAATATGAGTCGTTCTCTAGTTTCTATGTGAGTATTAATGTTAGTTTTCCATTTTTACCCTCCCACTTTTATGGGAAAAGAAACTTAAAAAATTGTGCACCACACTACTCATTAATATATTTAGATAAAATGAAAAAAAATGTGTAGTAAATTAATATGGGTAATTTAGTAAGATTACTATGTCTTTTAAGTCATTTATTAATTATTGTTCTTAATTTGTGTGTAGAAACCTTAAACGACTGTCAAAATGGAATAGAGGGAGTACTACCTCCCTTCTTATTAAACTGTCCACTTTCAAAGAAAAAATTTGTTCCTATTTAATTGTTCACTTACAAATCCAATGCATTAATAATTACACTTTTCTCCATTTACCTTTATGTTGATAAATGACTCACTATAGAAAACTAATGAGAATCAATAGTACTAAAAGAGATAAAAGGGCAAAATAGAAAGTTTAAAATTTATTTCCATGAAAATAAGAGTAATGATTGCATTCCTTAATATGTGTGTTTTTAATCAAAGTGGACAACTAAATAAAAACGGAGGTAATATATAATAAAGGTGAAAAAACAATTATGTACAAAGAAATTTTTTATCATATAAAAATGTAATTTTTTTTTATAAATTTCTTTTATATTATTGTATTTTTAAAACAAAAGATACTGGAGAGCAAAATGATTTTTTTACTTTCTTTAAAATCACTGAAAATGAAAGGGAAAGTGAAAGGAAATATTTTTTTACTCCCTCTAGTCCTATTTATAAGAATCTTTTAATTACTTTACACGAATTAAGGAAGTTGGTTAATTTAGTTGATTACAATAAATTTATCATAAATGTGTATCATATTTCCTAAACTACCATTGAATTTATTGAGACCCAGTGTCACGCTCTCTACTATTAATTTACTCACTCACCTCCACTAATAGGGTATATTTGTCAAATAATAATTAATACATGGGACAATCGGAAAAAATTCTTATAAAAAGGATCAAGACCTACTTTCAAAAAGGTTCTTATAAATAGGACGAGATGGAGTAATATAGAAAAAAAAATTATATTACTATCACATGAACTTTTCATTTTTCTTTATATTTTGGTTCTTTTCCTTCCAATCAAATAAGAAAAAAATGCATTAAAATATATGTTTTTCATCCTCTTTTTTTTTTATTTGCGAAACAAAAAAGGGATACACGTATATGTAATACTAGTCGGGTACCCATGTGTTCGCACTGATCAATACGTTGATGTGTTTGTTAAAATATTTTTTAAAAGTAAAATATACTTCACAACAAATATATAAATAATTGTATAATATCCATATAATCATTATTATGACTTCCTATATTTTTTCTTTTATAATGTAAATATGAATGTGTTTTTATGCAAATTTTTTTCCTACATACATATGTTTACCACTATAAATTTTAAATTTAAATATTAATACATTTTATGTAAATTTTTATTGTCGAGCAAATTATGTTTACCCCCCCTTTTTTACTTAAAGGGTCTAAAAGATAAAGAAAAAAAAATTCATACAATTACTATCTATTAAATTGAACAATTGACACATTTACCAATAAATTATATTTCATTTGTAATCTATTTATTAAATTAATATTTATTATTAATAAACTTTATTTAAAAGTTTATTCCCATGATATATAATAAAAAAATTATAAGTAAATAGAAAATTAAATTTCAATCAATAAAATCATAATTAAAATTTAAAAAAGTGAGTCATTTTTATTAATTGTTTTTTTAAATAAATTACAATTAAAAACAATAAAACATAAGTAGTTGCAACCCTATAATTTAACTTTAAATATTAATACATTTTGAATAAATTTTTCATTGTTGAGTAAATTATATTTACCTCATACAACATACTAAATTAATTTTTAAGATTGTAAAACAAATTAAAATTAACACTTAGATATGAATAAACAATATGTAAATATATATGCCCCTTTATTGCATAAAATATTATAAGAAAATTAACAAGAAATTATATCAATAAAATATAACTCAATTTTAAAAAGTCATTCATTTTTATTTATTATTATTTTTTAATATTTTTACATCCAAAAACAAAAAATAAGTAAAATATTTATAATCAACAAAATTTAATATTCACATTTTATTTTAATATCATTCATCAACAATTTAAATATTAATGTTTTTATGTAAATTTTAATCACATGTGATTTTATTTTGCCTTATGATTCAATTATTAATATAGTAATACTTCATTTAGTTATACCTCATAAATTAATTATTATTAAGTTTTTTTTCTGTATTTAAACCTGTAATTAAAATGATTACCCCCTAATTTTTTATTATCATTGCAAATAAAACAACAATAAAAAATAATTAATCTAATTTAAAATTAAATGATGTCATTTTATCTAATACAATCAATGATATAAAAATATTATTTTCATCTAGAACGGTCATTCTCGTGTGGTGTATTTTCACTTTCATGATCTTAATATGAATGTTCTTTCATGCAATTTTTTTACTATCACGTGAACTTTTAATTTCTTTTATATTTGGTTCTTTTCCTTCCCAATCAAATAAGAAATAAATGCATTAAAATATATGTTTTTCATCCTCTTTTTTTTATTCTGCGAAACAAAAAAGGGGTACACATATATGTAATACTAGTCGGCTACCCATGCGTTCGCACGAATCAATACGTTGGTGTGTTTTGTTAAAATATTTTTTTTAAAAGTAAAATATACTTCACAACAAGTATATAAATAATTGTATAATATCCATATAATCATTATTATGACTTCCTATATATTTTTCTTTTATAATGTAAATATGAATGTGTTTTTATGCAAAAAAAAAAAAAAAATCTACATACATGTGTTTACCACTATAATTTTTAAATTTAAATATTAATACATTTTATGTAAATTTTTATTGTCAAGCAAATTATGTTTACCCCCTTTTTTACTCAAAGGGTCTAAAGGCTAAAGAAAAAAGTCATACAATTACTATCTACTAAATTAAACAATTGACACATTTACCAATAAATTATATTTTCATTTTGTAATCTATTTACTAAATTAACATTTATATATTAATAAACTTTATTTAAAGGTTTATTCCCCATGATATATAATAAAACATTATAAGTAAATGGAAAATTAAATTTCAATCAATAAAATCATAATTAAAATATAAAATAATGAGTCATTTTTATTAATTATGTTTTTAAGTAAATTACAATTAAAAACAATAAAACGTAAGTAGTTGCAACCCTATAATTTAAATTTAAATATTAATACATTTTGAAATAAATTTTTCATTGTTGAGTAAATTATATTTACCTCATACAACATACTAAATTAATTTTTAAGATTGTCAAAAAAAATTAAAATTAACACTTAGATATGAATAAACAATATGTAAATATATATGCCCCTTTATTGCATAAAATATTATAAGAAAAATTAACAAGAAATTATATCAATAAAATATAACTCAATTTTAAAAAGTCATTCATTTTTATTTATTATTATTTTTTAATATTTTTACATCTAAAAACAAAAAAAATAAGTAAAATATTTATAATCAGCAAAAATTTAATATTCATATTTTATTTTAATATTATTCATCAACAATTTAAATATTAATGTTTTTATGTAAATTTTTAATCACATGTGATTTTATTTTTGCCTTATGATTCAATTATTAATATAGTAATACTTCATTTAGTTTTACCTCATAAAATAATTATTATTAAGTTTTTTTTTGTATTTAAACTTAATTAAAATGATTACTCCCTAATTTTTTATTATCATTGCAAATGAAACAACAATAAAAAATAATTAATCTAATTTAAAATTTAAATGATGTCATTTTATCTAATACAATCAATGATATAAAAATATTATTTTCATCTAGAATGGTCATTCTTGTGTGGTGGTATTTTCACTTTCATGATCTTATTCTTTCATGCAAATTTTTTACTATCACATGAACTTTTCATTTCTATTTATATTTTGGTTCTTTTCCTTCCCAATCAAATAAGAAATAAATGCATTAAAATATATGTTTTTCATCCTCTTTTTTCTTTATTCTGCGAAACAAAAAGGGGTACACGTATATGTAATACTAGTC